>PVKB01003604.1:0-40000 GCA_004027205.1 Ctenodactylus gundi | reverse complement strand
AGCTTCACATACCTGTATCTTGACATATGCTGCCATTTATCTAATTGGAATCCTTTTTTTTTCCCATGACAATGTGAAAGAGTCTCATCCACATTCATGTCTACCAAGATTCAACAGAAAATTTTACATTCTCTTGGCTCCCCTGAAACCGACATCCTCATGTATCTTTCTCTCCCCTTGTTATTTAAGGAGAGAATAAGCCTTGAAACCAACTGAAATACTGCGTTGTTGGCCACTCGCCCATTTACCCTGTGAGAAGGTAACTCAAACTCAGTGTAACAAACTGTAAAAAATAGGATATACTGCATTAAATATATTTCAAGTGTGAAGGGGAAGAATTTCTACTGAGATCCTGAAATAATTTTACTTCATTAAGAATCTCACAAGTGTTAAGGTGTTTGACTACAGATTTTTCATGGCCAAAGAGAACATCTCAAATTTCACCACTCACAAACCCTTTCTGAAAGAACTATGTGACTATTGAGTCTATTGAAAAGAAAGAATAATGAAATAATCCAATAAGCAGGAAGACATAGAATAATATGTAACTGTGTGGGTAAAGACGCTAGTCTAATTAATAGGAAATAATCTGTGGCCTGAAGCCTAACACTTTAAAAGTTGTAAGTGACAGGAGACATAAAAGCATTACAGTAGTGTTAGTAATTCCAAGTAATATAAACAAAGAAAAATCTGGATCACCTTTTTAAATAACAAAGGCTTTGTTTGGAGAGGTGTAAGGTAATTGTAGATATTACACATATCAAATTGTCTTCTCCAATTACAAAATATGTTGATTTAATGTGTATTTAGCACATATTTAAAATAATTCTAAAAGTCCTACAACTATGGAAAGATTGAAACTATATCCTGCCCCTTCCCGCTTCCTGGTTTCCACTCATAGGCTGTAACCACTTGGAAATGAAATGTTAAAACTTCCATTCCGTTGTCACGTTCCTTTAAAACGCGTATTTTCATCATTTTCCGGTTCAAGATGTTATATACCTTCCAGATAACTGCCCCTTTCAGACACACTCCATGCATACACACTAATACCCCCAACTAGTCTCTTCATTTTGTGGATACATTTTACCCTTTAGTAGTGAAGATTATTTTAAGAAAAATGTAAAAGAGCTTACTTCCATGGTAGGATGACAGGACTAAGAAGAATCAGAGTTTTCATGATAATTCCACATCTACAAAACTCTTTCAAAGTCATTCTGTTTAATATGCAATAAATCAAGTATCCATTCACACTATAGTATAAGAACGCTTGTCAGCAATTTTAGAATATTGCTGAAGGAAACGAGCAGATACAGACTCACACTGATATTTATGGCAGCACTGTTCACAGTCAGAAGGTAGAAGCAGCGAATCAGTAAGCAAGTGGGCATATCCCAAAGATAGAAATGGATTCATCTTTAAGGAAATTTTTTTTTGAAAACAGGGTCTCGCTAAAGGAAATTCTGACACATGCTATGCTACAGGGGAAGATTGAAAACATCGTGCTTAGTAAAATAACCCAGTTGCAGAAATTCAAATGACTTTGTCTTATGAAGTACTTGGAATAGTCAGATATATAGAGACATAAAATAGAACAGAGGTTGCTAGGGGCTTGGAGAAGTGTGGAGTAGGGAATCTGGATGATTGGAAAGTTCTGGAGGTGGCTGGTGGTGATGGTTGCACAGCCATGTGAATACACTTCATGCATTCATAGTGCTCACAGCTGTATAATTAAAAATGATCTAGATGGCAAATTTGATCTGTGTCACAGAAGAATTTTAAAAACTAGAAATGTTATTCAGAAACCTTTAGACTTCTCGTGCCTAATCTCTCCATATTCTCAAGAGGCATTCTCCTGACATCTGCATTTCAGTGCAATTTGACCGCACCAGCATGAATTCCAAAACAATATAGTTCTTAAACCTTTAGTGAATAAACCACCACAGTATTTTCTTGTGTGTCCACTTTTATTCAACACTCATAGAAGTTATATCCATGTTATTGGTAGCCTCACTTCCTTTTAAATACTATGTTATTGTTTGAATATGTGACTATTGTTTGGTTGTTTTCTGTTTCTGTCTATTACTGAAAATGCCACTGTTCACATACTTATGTTCTCTACTTTCTACTTCTTAGCATGGAATCATCTTCTTTCATAGCATTTCTTATGCTGTATAATGATTTGTCCAATTTTGTATTTATACATTCAGTGATTCTCACTCTTCAAGACTAGAGGTCTACAAAGCACGGCCCAGGACCCAAATCCAGCCCACTGCCTGATTTTGTAAAGTTTTACTAGAACGCATGCATGTCCTGCTTTTAGCTGCTTTGATGCCACAACAGGCGAGCCTAGACAGTGTGGTAGAGGCCCAGACTTGTCCTCCCAGAACAAAGAAATAAGACAGCATGGCCCGATCAGTGGAAGCAGGCTCCCTGCCCTTGCCAGGAGCAAAGCACAAAGCCCATCTGCTCACTCTAGGGCTATCTTGTAGCATCGAGCACCACCTTCTAACTGGAGGCTGTAACTTCCGTATCACTCACTGCCTGGCAACTTTAAAGTAGCCAATCATAATTACCTGTTACCACATAGGGTAGACAAGTCAAACTGTATATTAGAAAAAGTTTTCCTATACTCTGGATGCAGATTGGGAGTATCAATTCCCCTGGGCCAGTGGCGACAGTCATAAAGCTGCTTCCTGCTTATGCCTCAGCATCCTGCTTATGCCTTGATATCCTGCTTTTCTGTCCATTTTACAGTGTAGTTACTGCGGAAATATGTCCTGCAACATTTAAAATGTTTACTGTTGGTTATTTACAGAAAAACATATTGCACCGCTGTCTTACATATGGCAATATGGTAACAGTTCTTCACCATTTTACAACTAACATCTAGTATTATGCCTGCGTCATACAAATGTTACTGTCACAGACCATTGTCTGCATTCATGAGTTTCATGGAAAACTACCTCATTGAGCTCTTTTGTTATTTTCTCTTTTGTGGTACAGGGAATGGAAGTCAGAGTCTTCACACCGGGATACATCCCCAGCCCATATTTATTTTTGATTTTGACATACACAGTCTTGCTAAAAGTTGCCTTGCTTGAACTTTTGATTCTCCTGCCACAGCCTGTGTGGTTATTTTAATGCTGTGAAACATAAGCACAGGATTAACCATCCAGTAAATGTAGTAAGAAACCCATTTAAAATTGATAAACTTGTATCATTTCATGTACAGCACATCCCGAAAGACCAAAACATGTTGATCTCGTCTATGTCTCCTCTTGACCTCAACTCGTAAAGAAATACAAGTTTATATACTTAACCTTTCCACCAAATGCCACGTCCCATTAAGTAATCACTGTAAGCATATGCACCAAGCAAATAAATAATTGATTAGCACTAATTTTGGTAGTGTCAGTATTTTTAAACACTTCTACCAGATGGACCTCTGACACCTTATTGGCCTTGAGAAACACAGTCTGCCTTCTGCAGATATAAAATCATGCCTCAGCCATCCTGCAATCAAGTTTGTTTTCAAGTCGCCCAGGAAGATAGAAACCTGGAATCATCTTATTGCATTGTTATGTCTATATTTCACCTTTGCATGTTATTTCATGTCAATATTATATCTCTTCTCCTTAGTTTGCTAATGTTCCCAGTAATCATTAACTCATATCATTTTCTTTTTCTTCTTTTTTTGCTTATTAAAGTATGACTAAATTCACAAGTTGTAAGTGTATACAGTTGGATACATTTGGGAAATTGTCTTCAATCATGTAACCAACATTACAATCGAGACACAGCAGTATTTCTTCTCTCTGAATAGTTTGTGTCCTTTACATTGGCTGTCCCTTTTACCCACCTCAGACCCCTCTGCCTTTTCTAACTAACTATAGTTTCACTTTGCCTCGAATTTTATGCATTTGGAATGAGACAGCATCTGGTCTGTGTTTCACTTATTTATTTAGAATAATGTTTCTTTAGATCAAGCCGTGCTGTTACGTGCGCTGATATGCCATTCATTCTTTCATTACCGATTAACATTCCATGGTACACAATTTGTTGGTCCTGCCATTAATCGATGGACATTTAGCTTTCTTCTCGGGCTTAACTATCATAAACAATGTCCTAAACAATTTGTCTGAGCATATGTTTTTATTCCTTTTGAATAACTACCTACAGTTACAATTGCTGGGCCACAAAATGAATGTATGCTTAACTGCAGACATTATTGACACATTCTTCCAAAGAGACCATACTATTTTTCATCCCACTGGCAATGTATAAGAGAAATCCTGTTTCCCAATATTCTCTACCAACTCTTGATATTATCTAACTTTTTTATTATAGTCATTATAGTAGGTATGAAGTCATATCTTATCATGGTTTAATTTGTACTTTGTTGGTGACTAATAATGTCAACACCTTTTCATGTGCTTATTAGCCATCTTGATATTGTCTTTATAAAGTATGTCTTCAAGTATTGTGCCTAGTATTACTTTTAACCTACATTGACTTTTTATTTTGTCCTAAGAATACTTTATATATTTTTAATTCAAGCCTTCAGTAGAACATATATTTAGCATAAAATTTCTCCCAGTCCATGTATGGTGTGGGCCTCTTGGTTTTTTTGCTTTTAACCTATGCCTTTAAACAGTATTTTTAATCTTGAAGAAATCTATCATTGTTTCTCTTAGAGTTTCAATTTTTGGTGGTCTGCTCAGGAAACATTTGCCTAACCCAATATCATAAAGATTTCCCTCGGTGATGTCTGTTAAAAAGTAATTCAGTGGCTTTAGTGTTTTCATTTATATACGTTTCAGTATTTTATAATGTAAGCCTTGCAATTAATTTTTTCATGCAGATATTCAGGGGTCTGTCCTTATTAATCAAAAGTACTATGCTTCCCCAATTGAGCTGCCTGGACCTCTCTGCAAAAAATTAATCACATAAATGGGGCCTATTTGGGGGCTCTCTACTCTCTACTCTGACCTTTTATTTGTCCTCACTGCAGTGTTCAGTCTGTTTAATGTCCAGCTCATATATGCAAAAGAATAACTATCAAAACTATTGCCATTTGACACCTGCTTCAGATTTTGTGGTAGCCTCAAATCTACTTGAATGCTTCTGTTTCATCAGTCTTTCAAAATACCATCAGAGAAAATGCAGCTGAAAAGAAATTGTCACCTATCCCACAGGACCCAAATTTCCATGTCGTGGACCAAAATTGGTCCATTGCCCTAGAAGGAAGGGGACACAGGACAGATGAGCGGTAGCAGAATGTGAGCTGAGAGCACAGCCCTACCTCCAGCCGGTGTGTTCCTGTTAAGTTCCAATGCCGCTGCTGACCTGAGAGGAGGCAGAGCTTCTTTCCCACTCCCCTTCTGCTGTTGCTGGCCAGACATCGCAAAGCCATCCTCCAGCAACCTACTGTATACCAAGGACACACCAACCTTTTATCCCCTCTCCCCTGCCCATCCACCTCGGAGTCCCTGGGAAAATGGTGTTCAATTAAAATGGTCTCTGGCGTCAGAACAGCTGGAAACTGTTGACCTGTACATTTGGAGAGCAGGGAATCAATGTTAGTTCCGCCACATTGAAGCAACATTTAAGCTAGTAATAGCTGTTGAGTCAGTTTCCAGAGTGTAAAACACTGAGGTACACAGAACACTATTCTCAGGCTAATAAAAGAAGGCTTCCATCTGCTTTGACATTCAAGCTAAGGCCTGCTCCAGGCAACATTAGTCAAGATTGCAGTATTATTAGGAGACTCTCAACATAAAGTTCAATTATAGTTCAAATTAATAAATGTTTGTCAAGTGTCTAACATTAGCTATTTTTCCTGAAGTTGCCTACAAACAGCAGATGATGCTGATGATGATATTAATGACAGCATTTACTGAAATGCCTACTCTCAAAAAGGTATTGTGCTGAGCATCTTATTTTAACCAAAAATTATTTTTAAGATCTTCATTCATAGATAAGATCAAGAAATAGAATGTTTAATTTATACGAGATCACACAGCTAGAATTTATCCAGTGCTCACTTGCAAAGAAGCTGGCTTAAGAAATTCATCACAAGACCACAAGATCTGAGTGCTCAGTAATAGTTTTCTTCACCTTTTCTTAATATGCTAATTCAGTAAAAGCTCATGACTCCCTTTTTTTAATTCCAGACACTGATTGATACTTTCATATGCATTCTTCTACTGAATATTTGATGCCATACAATCATAACTAGGAAAATGTTGTCAATAACATAAGTTATATTGGTTCATAGGTAATTTCTCCTAGTCAATAAAAACTTGAATAAGAGAGGAATAGAATTATACCCTTTAACAGAAATATAAAAACCATTAGTGAGAATACTGCATAGGCAGAAACCCTTTTAAGTTTTTATTTGTAAATTACACTGTATATTTTGAGATAATTAATTGTAAATACACAAAACAGATGTAAGAAATAATACAGAGTCCACAAACTCTTTGCACAATTTTCCCCAATGGTGGCACCTTGCAAAACTAAAATATAATTTCATAATTAGGATATGATATTCATGCAATCATGATACAGAACAATTTCATCACCACAAAGAGATTCACGGCATGCTTAGCAGCCCAAATCACTTTCCTTCCATCCTCTTCACTTTTTCAAACCTTGAAAATCACTATTTGCTTTTCATTTCTACAATTGTGTTATTTCAAAAATCATACCTACTGGAATTAGAATAGTTCCCCAAGGATCCACTCAAACTTCCTGTATGAACAGTATGTTCCACACATTGATTAATACTACTGAACAATAAAGATTCACATTTTTTCAAACCATTCACCCACTGATAGATATAGCTAGGTGTTTCCAAATGGGGCAATTATACATACATAAAATACTTACATATATGTACACGTTTGTGTACATATATGTGAACAGAAGTCATCCTTTCTCTAAACTAAATACCCACGGTTGAGATCACTGTGTGGTAGTTGAAAATGTAGGCTTTTTCTTAGTTGACAAAATGTTTTGTACACTGGCAGCACTATTTTTCCTCTCATATACATACAGACATATATATGTGTGTGTGTGTGTGTATATATATATATATATATATATTATATGTGATACACATTGGTTACATTGATATGTTGTGCACATATATGTGTGTCAACATTGCAATCCCTTCCCCATTTAGGCCATCCTGCACCCTCCCCCATTCCCGACTCCCACTATCACACCCATTTGGTTCTGTAAAATGCCTGTATTCTAGGTTTTTTCAAATTAGAGAAATCATGCGATATTTAATCTTCTTCATCCGATTCACTTCAATAAGCGTGATGGTCTCAAGTTGCCTCCATTTACTGAAAAAAGCCTCAAATCTTTTTTTTTTTTTTTTTGGAATAGTAGTACTCCATTGTGTACATAAACCACCATTTGTGTATCCATTGATCTGTTCAGGGGTAGTTCAGTGTCTTCCACATTTTAGCTATGGTTAGTTGTGCTGCTGTAAACATGGGTATACACGTATCTCTGTTATACATTGCTTTTAACTCTTCTGGAAAGATACTATATGAGGTATTGCTGGATTGAATAGAATATTTACTTTCAGCCTTTTGAGGAATCTCCATAGTGGTGTACCAGTTTTATAGTCCCACCATTAATGTAAAAGGGTTCCTTTTCCCCTCAAATCATTCTAGCACTGATGTTCAATTTCTTAACGTACACCATTCTCACTGGGGTAAGATGATATCTTAGTGATATTTCCATTTGCATTTCTCTAATGGCAAAAGATGCTGAACATCTTTTCATGTGTTTGTTGGTAATTTGAGCTTCTTTGTCTGAAGACTGCCTATTCAGTTCTATTGCCCATTTTTTAACCTACCTTTAAAAGATGTCATCACCTTCCAATGGTACCACCTTATGAACCAAGTTTTTACAACTGTTTCTCAGAGTCTAATTAAATAATTCAACCACACACAAATTATACTATTCCTTCTCTAAGCCTCAAGAATTTATGTCCATTTCATAATGCAAAATTTGTTTACTCTAACACCAAGAGTCTCAAAGTCTTATCTGTTCTAGCCTAAAAGTCTAAGCTCAAAGTCTCCTATGAGACGTAAGGAAACTCAGCTTGAGGGTCCTATAAAAAACAAACCAACAATGAATGTTATGTAATTCCCATATACAATGGCAGGACAGGTAAAGGAAAAATATTCCTATTTCAAAAGGAAAGGATAGAGAAATTTAAAAAGAATAATCAGCCAAAACCAGACCCAGTAAACTAAACATTAAATTTCATAATTAGGATGTGACATTCGTGCATACTTCATGTCCAGTTTCTATGATGAGGGATTGACCACAGTGGTCTTCAGCAGTACCTCCCCAAAAGCTTTGCTGGTCACCACCCACGTGGTAACACTCTAGGCTGGTGCTGCACGCTGACTTCAGCTCTTCCCAATGAGCATCCGCATGTTTCTGAGTGCATCTTCTATACTAGAATCTTTACTGATTCTTCAGTCCACAGCTCCCATCTACAGCACCCACTGGAGACTCCTGCCAAGGTTGCCAACTCTGCCACATTGCTGGTGTCCCAGGCTTTCCTCGGAAATCTCAGGGGAAATAGTTAGGACCTCCCATCTTTTGCATTGGGCAGACCTGCTAAATCAGCATCGTGTGGATGACATCAAGGTCTACCACCGGCCTGAGCTGTGCTTGGGCCGCCTTTAATCATTACTATGCTCTGCTGTGCAATTCTGTGGCTGTGCTGAACATGGGAGAATAAATCTGGAAATAATTCTGGATATGCAAGATATCCTGGCTCTTCCCTGAAGCAGCTCTGCCATGGAAGCTCTTGGAAATAAATTTGTACTCCTAGGTTTGTGATGTAAGACTGATGGAGTTGGGTAGTGTTAAATGTTCTTAGATATACTCAAGGCATTGTTTCTGTTGTCCTGATGCTAAAAACTTGGCTTGCTTTGCCCCCACACTAACCAATTGAACAACCACATTCCCCTCGGATGCACTCCTGCAGGATTTTTTCACTCCTTCTATTCCTCAGGCTGAATTTTATTTTTCTGGTTTTTCCACTCAGCTCATTTCTGCTCCTGATTGTCACTGTCAAAAAGTATCCAGTAATACCCATGCCATGGCCTAATTCCTCCACTATTTTGAATGCTTTCAGCCGAATAACTTTGTCCATCATTCTTAATTTCAGCCTTTCACAAAGTCTAAGGGGATGGGCATAATACATCTAGGTTCTTTGTGATAGGTAAAAAGAATAGTCTTTCATCGAATTCCCAGTAAATCTACATTTCCATTTTAGACCTCACCAGCACAGACTTTGCTGGCCACATTGTATCTTCATCCTGATCAAAGAACCCATCAGAGTCACCTGTTAGACACCACTTGCAGCACTGCAGGATATTTCTCCAGCATTTTACTCCAACTTGTTCCAAACTCCTTCCATAAACCAATTCCAAAGGCTTCTTCATGTCTTCAGGTATAATTGTAGTAATGATCTTTCCCTTGGCACCAACTTTATTAGTTAATTTTGAGTTACTACAAAGAAAAACAGACTTGGGGCAGCAAACATTATAAAGAGGAAAGATTTAAGGTCAAAGAGCGTACATAGCTCAGTGGTTAAAGCATTTGCCTGGCATGTAAAAGGCTCTGGGTTCAGTTCCTCAGCACCACATAAAAATTAACTGGGCATGATGGTGCAAGCATGTAATGCCAGCCCTTGGAGGCTGAAGAAAGAAGATTGTAGTGAGTTCAAGGCCAGCCTGTACTATATAGTGAGTTCAGGACAAGCCTGGACTACACAGTGAGACTTTGTCTCTGAGAGAAAGAGGGGTGAGGTAGCCCATGGATTTGAAGGTTCAAAGTTCAAGATTTTCTAGCTTCATTGGTTTGTCCTCTTGAAATCACTGAATGATGACACATCATTGCTGGAGCCCATGTAGAAGTAAATAGTTATTTCTCAAAGGACCAAAAAGAATGAAAGACACGTCCCACAATGGTTCTTAAGGCACACCCTCAATGGCCTGATAACATCCCAAAGGTTCTACCACTTTCCTCCGGGGATCAAGACTTTGATTACAACAGTCTCTTTGGAAACATAACAATTAAATTACAACAAATCCATTCTAGAAAAATAATAACTTGGTATTTTCTGTCAACATTTGTATAAATTTAAATGAAACTCTTTTATAATAAATGGTTCTTTAAAAAGATACCTTCTAAAGTTAATTTCCTGGTTCATATTTTAAATTTCAATTTTGTAGTTGTATGTTCTTTCTTTATGACTGGATCTTCCTGTATTTTTGAGGATTTGATATATATCCTTTTATAATTCCTTTTTTTAGAAGATGGCTCTATTACAGATTCTCAGCAATAAGTTCTATTCATCAAGTTTATAAGCCATCATTCCTGATAATTGCTTTGATTATGTAATTTTTAGGATTTGTCTTAACTAGAAATTTTTTATGATTTCTTTTTTCAATTTGGTTACACTTAGAGTTCCGGGTTTAGTGCTTCACAA
This sequence comes from Ctenodactylus gundi, assembly GCA_004027205.1. Lineage (NCBI taxonomy): Eukaryota > Metazoa > Chordata > Mammalia > Rodentia > Ctenodactylidae > Ctenodactylus > Ctenodactylus gundi. Next base: position 29,466 of record PVKB01003604.1, on the reverse strand, counting down.
TGGCTACCCCTTGGTTTTTTGGATTCACCAATCCAGAGCTAGGTTTTATTTTGGCACCCCAAGTGTCTTAGTGGATGGAGCATTGAGGGATGAATATTCTGAGCTGGAATTGGTTGGCTCAGATTCCAGTGGTGAGCCATTCGGTAGGAGATTGTTACCTTGGGAAGAATGATGCCAACAACCCATAGTGGCCTTCTAAGGAAAGACCCAAGGGAATGAATATACAAATATGAAGCTTTTAAGTACTAACACACATCCTCTTGCTTTCATCTCCTGTTTTTTGTTCCTCACCACACACACACACACACACACACACACACATACACACACACACCTGGTCTTTTGTGATGCTGCTGCTTGGCACTTAGAGAGCTGCAGGGCAATTCACAGCCATAGCCTTGGAGGCAACATTTAAGAAGGGAGGGCACAGACAATGATTAATTGCTTCTCTCTCACCGCAAAAGTAAAATGCTAAGGCATATCCTGTTCCCTCCCCAGAACTCCTGATCTGGTAAGATTAAACACCAGTGTGTCTAATGCAATCGCCAATATGATAACAGATTCTAATACATTGGAGCTGTTTCCTCTCTTGTTTTACACTCTAGTCTTTCACTTCTATTTTCTACTGCCACTTCTGAAATAAACTACTTGCATATGAATTCTACCTGACGGCTCCTATTTTGGGGGAATCCAGGAAATGGCATGCCCTGACCTCACTGAAGGACGTCAGAATTTTAAAGGGATCATTGACCGATCCCTTAATGGGAAGGAGCTGGGCAGAGGAGGGTTGGCAATAGGTCTCAAGAGGCAAATGGAAAATGCTGGAATACTCCCCCAAAGTCTATTGCGTCCTACATTAGGACTAATATTCTATATAAACTTCTGGTCAAAAATTATTATTTAAATCATACAAACATTCTAATTGGTGACATATAAAGTGGCAAAAAGAAAGTGATACACTTAATACCTTTTGGTCTTTCAAACAAGTGCAATTGTTTAATAATGGAATGGGCAGTTGGCAGAATAGGGTCCAGGTAGCAAGATCACCACTTTGCAGTAACTTATCAAGAGCTTTAAAAGCATTATAAAGGACAGTCACATGATAGTCTTTAATAATCCTTCCAATTATAACAGAATATCTGTTTCTATTAATAAAGGGAAGCACCCAACCCCTCCTTGAGGCCAACTGAGTAGTCAATATTAGGATGGATTCAAATTTCATGTAAGAGGGCTGGAAGAATGGCTCAGCAGCTAAACACTTGCCTAACAAGAACTAAGTCAAGTGCTAAGTATCCGAGTTCAATTCCCCAGCACCAAATAAGCTAGGCATGGTGGTGCATGCCTGTAATCCAAGCACTCAGAAGGCTGAGGCAGGAGGATTTCCATGAGTCCATGGCCAGTCTGGGCTCCATAGTGAATTCAGGACCAGCTTGGGCTACAGAGAGAGACCCTGTCTCAAAAAAAAAAAAAAAAAAAAAAACTATGTAAGAAATGCGTTTCACAACGAAAGGCACTACTAACGGCAACTTCTTCAACCAAAAGGAAGCGCCAGTATGCAATGGTAGAGAAGTAAAAATTTCCAAAGAGCTGCAGTTCTTTGGGCAGGGGTGGGGATGGGGAGAAGTTTACAGTCCTCATTCTCCAAAAATATTTGCTTACATGAAAAGAGATGCAACACAGAGAAACCCAAAATGCAATTTGACCCTTAGGTTCAGCTCTCCAGTAGCAAAACCTAAACTCTGTGTGAGATATTTGGCACCTTGCTCCTTCGGAGGCACTGGTCCGTTTTGCAGAAGCATATGACACCCTGAGGGAAACTGGCCTTGGAAGAAGAAGAAAGACTGCTACAGAGAGGAGAAACAGAAGATGGTGTGTTCTTTCCTGGGGTGAGGCTGCTCTGCGCACACCAGGATTCCCCTGCCAAACAAAGGTCGCTAGGAAGAAGAAGGAGCGGCTCTTCTTGGGCACGGGCACACCCTTAGGAACAAAGTCGGGATGAGAAGCTGGCTCTGGTTAAGTATCAGGTGATGGTAGTTGTTTGATATTTTTGTAGTGGCATAATTCTATGAGAAGTCAGATAAATATGAAAACAACTCACAGCCAGAAGGCGTGGGGTTGAGGCCCAGCTCTCATCTAGTAACATCACTTCTGCTCGTAGTCACCTTTAATCCTCAGTGCAACCCCACAAGGTCCATGCTGTCCTGTCATTCATTCTATTTCTCATATATGTAAAGTGAGGCACACACAGATGCAGCAACATTCCTCAGATTACAAAACCAGTGTCCTATTTGGAATGAAGACATAAACCTCTTAGACTTTCAATCTGATGGCCTCTGAGGTACCTTGATCACGTCCAGCCCCCACAGTAAAACCCTCAGCCTGGGCCTGGCTTCCTTCCCCTAAAGGTGGGACTCTCGGCTACCATCTGAGAAATTCAATGGGTTGGCAGTTTTTCTCTCCTCTCCATAACCATCTTTTGGGCCAGTTTCTTCCTAGGCATTGTTTACAAGTGACCCCCAAAATCCTGATCTGTTCTTCTGAACCTTCTTTTACTTTAAACAGTTCAATCTTGGGCGTTTTTTTTTTTTCATGGCTGCCTGTCGTGGCTGCCAAGCACTGCTTCTGGTGGAGGCTCGGGAAGACCTCTTCTAGGGGTAGCTTGTGTCGCCCTTGCAGTAACTCTGCCTGCGGGCTCGTGTGTGGAGGCTGCGGCCACCAGCTGCCGTCAATTCCCATCTCTCCTGAATCCACGCTTACTTACCTCAGTCACAGTGGGCTTTTCTCCCTTTACAGATTCTGGTAGCTTACAGCAAGCAGTTCACACGGCCTGTGGCTGCTTCCTGGACTGCTGTTTTCCTCTACTTCTGATGTATCTTTGGGATTTCTGACCTTCCCATGACCTCTTTTTAACTGTTGGGATGCTCCTTCCCCTTCCTAGCTAAGCTGAACAGGCAGTTTTTAATCACAATCACAACTTTTTAAGTGAGCCCATGAGCAGACCCTGGGTAGCCATGTTAGTCGGCTGCCATCTTCCCCAGAAGTCCATCCAAAAGTGAAAATCTTCAATAATTGTTTGCTTATTGTTGACCCTATTGGCTTCTATTTCTTCAGAGAGAGAATCTTGAGTTACATAACATCTTTTGCATTTTTGGAGGCAATTGTACTAATCTTTAAGAATTATTCACTCTAAAAGTAGCATTTGGAAAGTTTTCAAAAAGGAAAAAGGGTCAACCCCACTATTCAAATCCATTCTTTTGTTGTTGTTGTTGCATTTACCTCTGGCATTTCCCTACATATGCCATGGTTGTTATTTTTCAAAAATGTAATTATGCCAAATCTAATTTTAATCTTCATAATTTCATATTTCAAACATTTCTCATTGTTAATTTAGTCTCCATACCTGCCATTTTTAATACTTGCACAAGATGAGAGCAAATGTTCCATAATTGGCTTAAATACATCCTACATGTTACAAACCTAATTTGTTTCCATATTTCATTATTTAAAAAAAATAAACACCTGACCAAATAAGGAACTTTATGTATTTAGAATTATTTTCTTAAGATATATTGTCTAAGAGAGAATACTTTTATCTAGTTTCATTTTAAATTGTTTTCTCTTTTCTTTAGTTTAGGCAGAAGGACGCTCCCTGTAAACTTGTCGTGCACCTCGTAGCTAAGTTGACATCATGTGACCATACCTCTTCCAAACAGTTATAAAGAGAAAAAAATTGTGAATTGGTTTTGACCAATCAGTTACACCATAGAGCAGAGCGTGACCACCTTCAATATAACACTAAGATGTGGACATCAGAATAAAGTCTGAAGAGAGAACCAGTAGTGAGGGTGTTGACTATTGTCAATGTCTACTATGCCAAGATCTCCTCAAGTTGTATTTTGGGAAATACAAATTACTGAGTCAATTCTTGCTTGGAAATTAAGACTTTATACATACTAAATTTTGTGTTGTGTGAGGAACTGGTTTTGTAAAACAATACAAAACATCTATTATGGAATTAGATGTAGAAGAATAAACATTTTAAAAGGGGGAAACAGGCAACAAACTGTATGGTTTACAAATCTAACAAATCGCAAATCAAGAAAAACAACATAATATTTTAGTAATCTGTCCTACTCATCAATAATATTATGTTTGTATTGATATAATAGGGCTGAGGGTACAGCTCAGCAATTAAAGCAAGTACAAGGCCCTGAGTTTGATTCTCCAGTACCACATAATCTCCATGTTGTGGCACAAGCTTGCAATCCCAACACTTGCAAGGCTGAGAAGGATTGCCATGAGTTCAAGGCCATCTTGGCTTGTACTGATTTTAGGACCAGCCTGTCTGTAAATGAATGAATGAATGAATGAATGAATAGACAACTAAATAATCATGAAGAATAGCCAAAATTAGGGCATTCACAAAGTATTTCAAGCCATATTTTTGAAATACATAATTTTCAGAAACAAAACTATTATATTTTTATATGGACCAACTTATTTTCAACTTGAGCATTTGTGTTTATATTTCACCTATGGTAATTCTGAGCACTCTTTTAATAGGAATGTCCTCCTTGTTAGGATGAAATATTAGATCTGTGCATGCTGCACAAGGCAGGGCTCATGTAGGTCTATCCACTGCCTGGTACTTCAGCTATTTGTCTCTTGTTATGTTACCACAGGTTTAGCAACTTCCAACAATACAACAACTCATGATCTCGCAGGTTATAGAAGTCGAAAGCGCGGGGCATCACACACCTGGATTCTCTACTTAGGATTTCACAAATGGAAGTCAACGTGTCAACCGAGATAGCAGTTCTCATTTGTAGTTCAGGGTCATCTTTCAAACTGGCTGGTCTCCCTGGTTGGTGACAGCTCATCTCTTGCAGCTGTGACACAGAGGCTTTCCTTCTCTCCTTTACCTTCTGGCTATTAGCCCAAGGCTACTCTCAGCACCTAGAAGTTGCCTATGAATTTACCACATGACCCCACTATGAAGCTCACAAGATGATGGTGTGCTTCCCCCAGCCTCCTCAACTAGATGGGAGCATGTTTCTAGATCTTGGTCTTTTGTAATAAGACATAACTCTTTAAAAAGACTCATATTCTTAATATGACCCCTATGCCTCTTCCTGAGTAGTTGTCTCTATATTTCAAATTTAACTGATTTAAGAGCTTAATTGTATTAGCAAAATCTCTTCGTGGGCAGAACCCAGATTAGCGATTGATTGAATAACTAACTAGGAGAAGGTGCTTGTAGATCTTGGTTGGGTTCAAGTCTTGATTATATTTTGGAGGTACAATCTGTTATTCTATCTAGCACAGACTTTGTGAAAGGTCTGTGCCTTACAGATGCAGTGATTCTTATAATAGTGTGATTTCATTCAGGATCATATCTGTATATGTTAAATTATCATATACATTAATCCCCTGTTCGAAGATCCTTAATAAGTGAAACTTCAGATAGCACAAAGCCTTACTGATACTTAAGGATTTTTTCTTATATATCCATACCTACAGTATAGTTTAATTTACAAATTAGGCACAGTGCGAGAATAACAAGAACTGATAACAAAATAAAATGACTTTGGCACTATGCCACAATTAGTGCTTGCATTTGAGGGCCTTTATTAAGTGAAATAAAGGTTGCTTGAATGCAAGACTGCAATAGTACATCATGTAATCAGAATATTGAGCTAACTAATACCTACTAGGAAGGTAAGATATACAGTATAGATATGTTGGATAAAAATGATTTTTACCCAGGCAGGATAGGACAAGAAAGTGTAAGATTTCGTTACAGTACTTAAAAGAATGAACAGTGTAATACTTTTGTATTGTGTATTTTTGGAATTTTTCATTCAATATTTTCGATCATAGTTTACTGCAGATAACTGAAACCATAAATGAAAAGAGTGTGAAAATTAACAGAATCAAAATGGAGTCACTTGTGCAATAAATAAATAAATAAAACTGGAAAGTTGAGAAGGGAAGACTCTCATATACAATTGCCTAAGATGAAAACCAGACTAAAGGCTCTCTGAAGGACTGTCTTAGTTATTTTTTGTCACTGTGACTCAGTACCCAACATCCACAACTTAGGGTGGAAAGATTTATTGTAGCATACAGTTTCAGAAGGTCTCAGTCTGTTCATGGGTGGGCGGCTGGGAAATGGTGGAATCAGGTTGTAGGGCTGGAGCTGGGCCTCTAGGAGACAGAGATCCTCACAGCATGGCAGAAGAGAGAGACAGAGAGAGGAGGAGGGTAGAGAAAGGAGATGGCAGAACCAGCATATGCCCCTCCAAGTCAAGCCCTCCCGGTCCAGATCAAGACCTAAGTATCTGCCCCTTCTAGCCAGGCCCCATCTCCCAACCCTACACAGTATCCATAGGCACATGAGGCTTTCGGGGGACACTTTAGAACCAAACTATGACAAGAATCTTGTTTGACAAGAAGAGTCTCTGCAAGAATCCGCCAAACTGCAGCTCACCACAGGAGTTCCAAGCACAGCTGGCGGCTCAGTGCGCAAGAGCACTTGCCTGATGCCTCATCTGCCAGATGAGCGGGTGTCATCTCCCGCAGTAAGACACTGCAGCCAATGTTCTCTCTGCATCACCACAGCTTCTGAAATCCTTTTCATTTTGCCTTCAAAAACTCTGCTTTCCTTTGCCTCCCCAGTGGGTATGACTTACGGCAACCCATGGCTCACCATAGCACTAGCATCCCAGGTTGCCACCCTCTGTCTCTCACTCCTGAATAAACGCTACCTGTCCCTCTGAGTTTCTTTTTTAAATTGTCATGGCACAACTATATATTCCTCATAAAAAAATGTCGGTTTTGACTGGACTTTGGTGGGTACTGAATCATCTATTGGTAATTTTGGATGACAATACTGAAAAAAAACTTTCCCAAGAGAAGCTCCAGCTTTACAAATTTTGAATTTTATTTTCCCCCACTGAGTTTGTCTGAAAATATACATGTTCTCTGCTCAGATGAGTTTGGGCTGCCTTCTTGATCTCCTCCCGGCAGACAGCAAGTATTCCTGAGGGTTTCTTTTACACAACCCGGAAACACAGAGCCTTGACAACAGTGCTTTCCTTAGCATGGCGCCAACACCTAATCCTAATCCGAACTTAAAGGAGGCTAGTCATGGCCTTTATTGATGTCAGCATTGACTCATATATGTCATCACTGGAAATATTAGTGATCAGTTGGGAGGTGAAGCTATAATCTTAGGAGATATTCCTGTCTAGAGATTTTGAATCCTAAAAAAATTCAGCCCCAGCTGTTCCCGATAAGAGAGTGTGGGAGCAATTACTAAAGACTAGGAGATTTGTACTGTAACACTGTTGAAGAAGACAGATAAACATGGCTATTTGCTCAGAGAAAAAATGTTCCATATGTATTGACATCAATTGGTGCACTGTTGTTCAATTCAGGCTCTAGTTATCCAGAATTACTTCCAACTCCTTAAAACAAAGGCTACAGCCTCTAACAATACTGTCCTCCCTTCAGAGACTAGCTGAAAGTAAAGTCTGACCAATACTGCAATTCTAGGCTTCTTGTGGCCCTTCCACGTTCATTCATTTTATAGAATGTTTTCTAGAGCTCAGGAAGTGTTATAATTACAGCTTATTATAAAAGATACATCCCTGGAAGAGTCACAAATAGACATGCTCATAGCAAGGTCAGGCAGGGTTTTGAATGCACTGCTTCTGTGCTTCTCTCGACGGAATGAGGACACAGCCCATTCCCAGGACATCTGTGTGCTCTCCAGTGAGAAAGCTCTAAAAGCTTCAGTGCCCTAGCAGTGTTCTTGGGAGTTTCTTTGCATAGATGCGATTGCTGAAATCACTGGCCTCTGCACTATTGAACTCAATCTCTATGCTCTGTACTTTGCTTATAGATTAAGCCACCTCAAAGGCTCGGCCTTCCAATCCCATGGCTGGCTTTTGATGACAAGCCACCACTCTAAAGCTATCAAGGGAATGGAATAGGCATGAATAGGAGAGTCAAGAGACTCACCAACAACAAAGATACTTTTTTCGCATGGGAAATTACAAGGAATTTCAAAGTTCTGCACCAGGTGACACGGACAAATGCTAGACTTTTTACTACACAGCATCACCTCAGGTTTGTTTAGATCCCTAGACTGTTCTTCCTCAGTGTAGGGTTATTGACTGCGATTAACTGTGCTCAGTTGTGGACTGCTATTGTTCTGCTGCTATTGAAAAATAGAACAAAATGGCAAAAACAAAAATAAAAAAAAAAACCTTCCATAATATCCTCTTTGGGTTAATACTTGGATTCAATCCTTCTGCTCCTGGGTGGGCACAGATAAATTTTTATCCAAAGTAAAGCATATTCTAGTATAGGCCAGTAAATACATACCTCTCTTGGTCAAAATTATTGCTTAATGTTTTATAATTAGCTACCATCCTGTATTTGTTTTATGTTTTTCTATGGTTTCAAGCGAGTTCAGTGACTTATAGAAATACCACTTCGTTTCATATATTAGTCTTCTTTCTGCCCTTTCTACTTTTAATTTTAATAGCATTTTGGTTGACTCCTCTAGATTTCTGTTAACAAGGTAAAAGTCATATTTATTCAGAACATGAAGAATACACGTAAGTAATTGTGGTGATGACCTGAGGCTTGGTTTTGTTCTTGATTTCAGTGCTATAACTTACAGTGTTTATCACTGAGCATAATCTTGGTTATTTTAAATTCTACTTCATCATGCTAATGAAGTAGACTTCAAGTCCTCGTGTGTGCAGTGTTCTTATTATTAATAGAAGCTAAATTTTACTGATGGCCATATTAACACCATCAATTTTGTGCATGTTATTTATTTTTAGGAGACTAATGACAGAATGTTCTTTGCATCTATGGTTCATTTTGTGCTTTTGGGGATCGAGCAGGTGTGCTCCTCTTGTGGTCCACTGTTTATTAGGGTGTTGTCCTTGGTTATTATAATATTTAAAAACTAAAAGAAAATTTAATGCATTAAGTTAGTACATATATATTTTATATGTGACCCAAGATAGTTATATTTCACTCAAAAAAATCAAAATAATAGCAGGCCACAGGTTGGACATACCTTAGAGAACATACTCGGTAAATACCTTACTGGTAAGCCACCACTCCAGCCCTACATTTCTGTTTACTGTATAAAGTGTGCTGAGAGATCTTCATCTTCTCTGTAACAATTCTATTATTTACTTTAAGTCTCACTTATAAAACCCATCTAGAACTTTTACAGACCTCTGAGCCTCATCTAATTATTGAACTTAAATCTCCAATGCTTGTAGAGAAGAAAACCAGGTAAATTGTGTATTCTATGCTAGCAGTTTTTAAGCAATCCATAAACATAAAGTGAGGCACAGTCATCTAACTTGCACTTTAGAGAACAAATGTGCTGCTACACCAAGCATTGGGCACCTAGGGCTCAGAAGTCAAAATCCTTACATTGACCTTCTATTTTTGTAAACACAGCTTTATTGGAACACAGCTATGACTACTCCTCTATGGCACACAGTGGCTATGTTCACGCTACATATTAGAGTGAATTAGTTGTAACAGAGACCAGATGTCCCATATTACCTAAAATATTTACTATTTTGCCTTTACAGAAAAGCTTGTATAGCTCTGTTCTAGATCTCACCAATATTCTGAGTAAGAAAATAAATTAGGAAAGAGTAAATAAGTTAGACGTGTTACATTCCTTCAGAGATGTTAAATATTATAAATAAGAAAAATTGGAATCCTGAAGAAATATAAAAATACATATACCCACAGGCCAACAAACTCATCGATATATATGAATTTGATTTTATGGTATTATTTTATATTTTTTACTCCCAAATTCATATTTACTGAAAAACTAATAGTACATTTCAGCTCACTAGAGTATTATTTCTTTTTATATTATTGTACAAGAATTATACATTTCTTCATCTCTCCCCACCCTTGTTCCTGGTCCATCTGCCTCAGTGGTTATTTGTAGTGACTAGCTGTTGATACAGTCAGTTTTTAGTGATAACATGGTTATTAACTCACCTACCATATGTGTGGGCCAGTTGTGTGGGGGTGGGGGTGACCACAGGTGCAAAAGAAAATTCTTTGAAGTTAGGCAGGAGTGCAGCCCAATCTGCACTTTGACCTGAGTGGGGTTCATTGGTGTGTAATACTAGGCTGGCTGGTTGTCTTCGTTTCTTTACAACCTAGGAATAAGGATACATTTCTCTGAGTCATGAGTTATCTCGTTCAGAAATATGCAGTAACCAGCCTGGTTCTGCAACCTAGTAAATGTTGCCCAAGGTTGTTCTTCTACAAAATTTCTGGCACCTTTGAGAGTTTTATCATACAAGAATCTTCAGGAAATGATGTAGTACACCTGCTGAGAATATACATCTTGAGCCAAAGATCCCTGAGCTCCTTCTTTTCATGCTCTGTGAAGCAAATGAATTTCACAACCACCCCTCTTGGGAAAAATGATAATCTGATTATTTCCTGTGATGGTTTAGATCAGGTGTGTCCTGCCTGAAACCCACCATTTTTTAACCCTTGCTTGTTTTTAATGTTATAATAAAAAACAAAATGGAGGTTTTAATATATATGTGTGTGTATAGACTATATTTTATATGTGACCCAAGGCAGTGCCTTTTACCTACGTATGCAAAAAAAGACCAAGACCAAGGGGCCAAAAAACAAAAACGAAAATGGACCACATGTTGGACACCTCTGGTTTAAGTGAAAAATATCTCCCAAAAGTCTCGTGTGTTCAGAAGTGGGGCTTCTGAAGGTAATTGGATCATAGAAATGGTCCGCTCAGGAGAAGGTTGATCCGTTGATAAGCCCGTAGCTGAGTGTGCTATAGGAAATGGGGTTTGGGTGGATTACTGAAATGGAGATATTCCTTTTGAGGGTCTCTCTCTCTCTCTCTCTCTCTCTCTCTCTCTCTCTCTCTCCCTCCCTCCCTCCCTCCCTCCCTCCCTTCCTCCCTGCCTCTCTCCCTCTCTCTATGGCTCTTGCTTTCTACTTGACCCTTTCCTCCACCATGCAGTTTCTGCTTCGAATCCAGCCAAGAGTGAACTGAGCTCTCATAAGCCATGAGCACAAATGAATCTCTTCTTGTTAAATTGTAGGTGTCAGGTCTTTTATAGGAGAAAAAGAAAAGCTCACCAATGCACTACCAAAGTTCTTGTGAAGATTTAGTGAGATGAGTCTGCAAATACCTAAAGCTTAGTAAATGGAAATTACCACATGCATTCTGATCACGAAGATATCTTTCTATGTAGTAAAGAGGAAAAACGGGGAGTCAAAGGAGGCAGCTTCCGACTCTACAGAGGGCCACTAGCTTACTATAAAGCTTCCATCTAATTATCTATCCCCTATGGACTTCCATTCATTTATAGATTTGGAATTTGACCTGAATAATACTTTTATGCATTTTTTACCATCTTGTAGATTCCAACGTATTTTCATAAACTATTTACTTTGTAGTCACAATAGTGTACCTCAATTCTTATGAAATAGAGCATCACGATGCCAATATAAGTAGATCAGGACCATTGCCTTCCTTTGTGTGTGGCTCTTACCGTGATGGAATTTCTGTAACCAACTCATTTCCAGTGTTGTCAAAGGGAGGCCTTGCTAAGTGCTTTTTTTTTTTTTTTTTTTTAATTAACAAGCAAATGCTCCAACCCAGTTGGCTTTGGGCCTAAGGAATCAAATTTGACAAGGAAATTAATCAGTGCTAACTAGGTTCCTAAGTTGTTCCTAACACCTTCCTGCCTCCTTGGCTTGCAGTCACTGTTTTGCATGCTGAAGTTGCTGGGCGCTTCACGCCACTTCAGGCCAGCGAGACAGACTTCATCGCTCATTGCGAGTTCATGGTTGAGCTATTCCTATGCTGGACTGAAAGTTTCACTAACTTCCTGCCCAGCCCCAAGTGCAGCCACAACTTCTACGTGCTGCGTTTCTTTAACCTTTAGTGTGACCAGAGTACTTCAGTATGATCAAAAGGTGACTTTAATGTGATCAGATATACATTTGAGTCACGGGAATTTGAGCAATGAAACCTCTGGGAAAGGGACGATTTGTCAATTGTGAAAACAAACCAATGATATAGCAGCTGCAGGTGAAATCTGGTCCTGAAGTATCTCAGGCCACTTTGTCATCACAGCTATTTGTTATCACTAGCAAAACCAGTTTGAGAGCTCCATGGGTTCAGCTGGCCCACACAGAATAGCTTTTTTGAGAGCAGTAATGTGATACTATTTTGTGACAAGAAAAGAATGTCATGAAGTAGAAATATAATATTGGATTATCTTCATAATAATTGAGAAAATTCTGATGTTTAATTATTGCTTTTTCAATATCCTGGAAAATATATGAGTATGCCTGCAGTTCATATTGATAGTTTTGCGTCTCCTTCTTTTGTTATGTTTTGTTCTTCTGCCAAATTCCTTTGAGCCAGAAAAAAAAAATAAGTTCAGAAAAAAATCCAGGATTTCACAAACTTCTTTTTTCTTTTATTATTTTATGTAGTACTTTAGGGTAGCAATTTACTTATTAAAATTTATTTCAGGGAAATAATTACATAAGTACTAATGATAATGACCAATTTCTGTCCTCAGCATTAGCCAGAGATTGTGCTAAGTCCCTTATATGTATCATATAACGATCCATTCTTTTCTTTTTTGCAATAAGGTATTGAATTTCAGGCTAGTATAATCTCCATTGTAGAGATGAAGACATAAAATTTGAAAAGACAAACAAATTCCCAAGGTCACAGGGCCAGGGAAGTGAGTAAGTAAGAGCTTCTGGCTCACAGAACTTCTAAGCACTTGGGTACATTGGGTTTTGCTGCATGTAGCTGTCCCTTATGTGTTCAAACAAAATATAAAGAAAAAACTGCGAGAGCATGCGTTACTGGTAAGAGCATTTGGCTGTAAGTGGGGGATAATTTTATTTCTTTGCTATTTTCCAACTTTTGTTAAATGAAAATGAGTTACACCACCACAACACAGACACAGACACACACACACGCACACACACACACACACACACTCATACACACACCCTTCTCCTGTTCTTTATATGTTTCTCTGAACTGTGTCTCTGTCTTAGCAAATGGCTTTACCATCTACCTAAAACAGAACAGTCATTTCAGAGCAGCCTGGGGTCTTCTCATTCTTTTGAACTGATAAGACTTCTACTAAGATCACCGCCCCAGACACATCTGGTCATCGTTCCCTCTTTCCACACCCAGGGACTTTAACATCATCTCTCCAGCCACTACCACTGTCTCCACTATATGGCCTCTGGAGAGGGCCATTGGAAATACTAATGAGAACAGATTTCTCTCCTGCTTATAACTCTTGCATGGCAAGTAGAGTAAAACCAAACAAAGCTGTGTCCCCTCAAGTTTCTTGTGTATAATCAGTTCCTGCTTTCTTGGCTTAATTGTCCTCCTGCCATTTCCTATCCCTCAGACCATTACTTCTGCCTCAGGAGAGCCCAACTCTCAGTGGATTCTCATTTATGATTTCTGTTTTTGTTAAGGTGCTACCTCTTCAGAACAAGTTCTTTGACCATCCTGGGGAAAATGGACCCCTCACATCAAATTATTTTCCCAAAGAACCCTGTTATTTTTTTTTCCTCTAAAGTGTTTTTCAGTATTTGAAAGTGTGTGCTTCACTTTATTTTCTTGTTCAGTGCTTCCTATATTAGTCATTGTTCTTTAGAGCAACAGAAGCAGTGGGATGTGTGTATGTAGATATAACAGCAAAGAATTATTATAAGAATTGACTACAGGAATTCTGAAGATCAAGTAGTTCCATGTTAGGCCATCTGCAAACTGACAAATCACAGAACCTAGTGGGTTACCTTAATTCAGGTCAGAGTTTTTGTTTGTTTGTTTGTTTGTTTTTGTTGTTTTTGGTTTTTTCTTTTTTTCTGAAAATAGAACCCAGGATATTATGCCATAGCCACAGCCCTTAAAACCTAGAGTTCTGATGTCAAGGGACAGGCAGAGGTGGATGTCACAGCTTAAGAAGAATAAGTGAAACCATTCTTTCACCACCACCACCACTCCCCCACCGGGGCTTCCAAATGTTGGGTGATGCCAGCTCATATCAGTAAGAGTAGATCTTCTTTACTCAGTGCACTGATTTAATTGTTAATCTCTTTTCAAAAACCCTTTAGACACAGCCAGATACAATGTTTTATCAGCTACCAGGGCATCCAATAATCCAGTCAAGTTGACACATAAAATTAACCATTACGCTTCATCTGGTTTAATCTGTATCTGGCTTGGTGTTGGGTACCTAATGGGTACTCAGTCACTATGAGCTAAAGTACACTGGGTTGAAGATCAAAACTATTGGGTTGAAGATCAAAACTATGCTTGGATCAAGTTTGGACCAGCCTGGGCTACAGAACAAGACTCTACCTCAAACAAAAAATTTTTTTTCAGAAATAATACAACAACAGAAGTATCATTGTCATTTGTAAAAATGAATGAATTGAATTAATCATCTTTTCAGTTCCACTCATCCCACAGGTGGTCCTTAGAACACAAAAAAATGTTTGCTTGGAGGCACAATGCGGAGTGAGAAGCTATCTTCATCCAATCTTTCCCTCAAATGTTCGGAAGGCACTGGCTCCACACTCCAGTCCCAGAAGGACAGTATGATGGTGGGGTTTTATGGCACGTCCTGGCCTATAGAGGGGATCAAGCACCTCGCCACTGAGACTTGCTTTTGCGTTCTCTCAGGTTCCTGCTGGGAAGGCAAGGTGGACAGAGCAGGGATCCGCAGGCAGCAATTTCCAATCACAGTGTCTCTTATAGCTGTGCGTCTGGGCATGTTACTCAATGGCTCTGAACTTATTTATTCTTGCCCACCTATGTGGACAATACAACAATTTTTATGGGACTATTGAGAGAATTGAATAAGTAGCACATATTGTCAATATGATGCTTCAAACATAATCATGTCCAATAAATATTAATTGGCTAACATCTTGGCTCAAGCATTTTTGTGTATGTGTGGGAAGGGAGTGGAACAAGGGGGAAGGGGAAGAGAGAGGCTCGAGAGACGGATCTTGCAATGTCTGCAGAACACAGTGTGTTTCTTAGAAAAGTCAGAAAGAGCAAGAAGCCACATTCAGCACAGGCTGTGTCCATGACCACGGGCTCAACCCTGCTGTTTGCTGATGGGGATATTCTGGCACTGTAAATATTAGACTGAGGCGAACATAGCTTTTATGAATTTCTTCTGGGCTGCTTTCCTAAAAGTGTTGCTTTTGTGTGCCAGCTCCCCACCTTTGTGCCTGTTCCTTGGCCTCTGGAATGTGGCCTTCATGGCAAAGCCTGAATTGTTACCTGGGTGATGAAAATGTCCTTGACTTTGAGTTTGCTGTCTTGGCTGAATGGCCAGACCAAGCCTAAGGATCAGCGGCTCCTGATGGCCAAGGGAAGCTCTGGCACTGTGATGGCATAAAAATTGATCAAATTTGGGTGAAGGGATTTGTCCATGCCATGCTTCCTCCCCATTCAAGATTTCCATTCATTTTCAATATTTTCAAGTCATCTGATTCACAAGTTACAGGAATATTGATTGTGTTATTTTGCGGTTTGTTTCTGACTTCAGAAGACCCACCTTATAACTATGCTACGGACTTAATGAAGTACACCTGGTGTGATGGCTAACTTAATTGTCATCTTGTCTGGATAGAGACTCCTGGAGAGGTGATTGGATCCTGGGGAGTATGCTACCCAGAAATGCATCAATTCACTTATGCTCATAGCTGAACACCCTGTTGAGATGGGACCCAACTAGAAGTGGGTCTCTGGGGACTGACTTTGGAAGGAATATCTCTCATGCGCACTTCTCTGTTACCCAGCTTCTGTGAACAGCTCTGCTCCACCATACCCATCTTCCATGATGTTCATGCCCAGGAAGCAGCTAACAATGGACTGAGCCCTCTGAAACTGTGAACCACATTAACCCTCTCCTATCTTAAGTAGAGGTATCAGGTATTGTGCTCCAGCGACGAGAACACTGAGTGATATACCTGGATTCCAATTCCAGATCTACTACTTAGTGTGAGACTATGGGCAAATCACTCCACTACACTTTAATGTAGCTTCATTGAAGGTCTAGAAGAGATAGGGAAGAGATAAATGAAAGTGTTCTACATATCTTTTTACTCCATAACAAAGCACCCTAAAACCAAGTGGCTCAAAGCAATAATTTATATCACCATTCTTATTATCTCTTATAGTCGGTGCACAGTGGCTGGGGTCAGCTAGGTGGCTCTCACATGTGATACTTAGAGCAACAACTGCTTGATGATAGGACCAAGGTGAACAGACCAGCTGGCTTCCTCATATGGCCTACTCACGCTGGCTATCGTTTGGGGATTCAGTTGAGTCACTGACCTGAGAGTGCACCTGTGGTCTCTTCATGCTGTGTGGGTTTCTTACTGTATGGCTTGTGCCATGTGGCCTAGGATTACACACTGAGTTCTGTTGAATGCTGTCTATAATTCTTTTAGATGTGCTCACACATTCATTTAATTTTAAATTCTGCCCATTTGATAAAAACTTCAAGATTTTCATCACCAAACCACATTCATTTAATTTTAAATTCTGCCCATTTGATAAAAACTTCAAGATTTTCATCACCAAACTAGACTCTGGTGTTTTCATATAAACAACCTCGTAACTGCCATCTTCACTTGGATGTCTGAAACTTCTCAAGCAGAATGTAATGGAAACTCAACACCTTTCTTTCCTGCACCCATAATGCTCTAAAGTATTTTAAAGCATTTACCTACCTTGTCCGGCTTTTTTGCCTCTAGGTAAGCACTTCATCTTTCATCACATCAAAACAAACAAAATATCCCAGGTTTTTTTTTTTTCTTTTTTGTACTCATTCTCCAAAATTACACATCTCCTTAACTTTCCTTCCAAAATATATCCCTTATGAAATTTCCTCTATTGTGACTGCTAAGCTTAATAACTGTCAACTTGATTGGCTCAGGAGACGCTCCGGGGATTACTAAAGCACATTTCTGGGTGTGCTCAGGTATGCCATGGAAACATGACCATGGGAATTGTATTTGGTTCCTGACTTCTTCTCTTGCACTGCTCCCCTGGTCTGCTTCTTGCTGCTCATGAACTATGAAACTTTGCTCTGTCTTGCTCTTTGCCATGATGTGCCAGCCTTGGAGCCAGCCTTCCAAGCCATGACTCTCCTGAAGTCATGAGCTAAATGAAGCCTCCCCTCCTTTCAGCTGTGGATGCATGGCAGGTGCTGTGTCTCAGCAATGGGAAAGCTGACTAATTCAATTAACGTCACCCTTGTCCAGACCAAGTGGAAGATGAAACTCTCTGAACTGATCCTCTGACTTCTGCTCAGTCCACGGGATCTCCTGAAAGGCAAATCCGGTCACAGATTTCCCTGACTGACACATAGTTCATTGTGTAATCCTGAAATAGGATTTTCTGGTCACTCTTAGAAAACACAAAAGAATTTAGAAAACATAAAAAGGTTCATAAGAGCTGAGAAATGTCACTGGTAAATTCAGTAGTTTAGAAATATTGAGAATAAGTCAGTGGTGACTCGTAGGGATGAATGGACCTCTCTTGGCTTCCAGTTTGAACGTTCCCGGACACTAGGCCTGAGCTTAACCATCAGGCACTTGCTCAGTCATCAAGCACTGCTAGGCTAACATCGGTCCAATAACTCGCCCATCTTTCCATCCTGAAAATTCAATTCAGCTTCTGCCAGAGTGACCACATTCCAGAGGTAGGAAGATAGGACCTGTGGCGACTAACAAGTCCGTAAAGCAGTGTCAGATTTAAGAGCCTCATAGGCCATGAGAGGAGGTTAGATTTTATTCTAATCAGTGAAGCAGCAAAGTGACCTATTCTCAGTTTCAGACCAAGGAGAACATCATAGGTCATGACGCGGGTTAGATTTTATTCCAAGCAGTGAAGCAGGAAGGGTTTTATCAACCCACCAAGACAGCAGTTCAGCTTTGTGAGCAATAGATGGTATTTTACTTGATTTCAGTGTTAGGTCTGAACCAGCAGAGCCACCACGCCCAAATCCCAGCTTGAAGGGTAGGGTGGAAAGCTGTCGTGCTGTCTGTCCGGAGCTCACAGTCAGCTCAGGTATTGGCCTCCAAACAGGGGGGCTACCGCACCGCAGGGTACAGAGCCTGCTGGGATGGAGGTGAGACAAGAGATTGGGAAAAGATCATTCAATTTGCTTGGAAGGTGTTTCTAGAGGATTTGACATTTAAACAATCTTGAAAGAAACTGCTGCGCAGAAAATGGAGGAAGGCTTTGCAGATAAGGAGAACAATGTACTTAAAAGCTGCAGAATCACACGGGTACCAACCAGGCCAAGGGATCATGGGTAACCTTTCATGAGGACCTAGAAGCCAGGAGAGCAGGCATCACTGACCACGACCGAAAGTCAGGTCCGGAGGGGAAAGCACCGTGATTTGTGGTCCCGGGCTGTGACAGGAGAGCAAATGGGAACTTAAAGAAAGGGGAGTAACGAGGGAAAAGCCTCCGAATGCACGTCTGGATTTCCCCGTAGTCTTGGGAGACGCTTTCTGTAGCCCTGGAGTGCATTGTGCCTGTTCCTTCCACGGCACAGCCCAAACCTCTCACTCAGCATTCATTTGTTCTGTTTTATGGTGCCAGAATTTAGAATTAAAAAAATAATCAGAAAACAAAGAGCAATTAAAAACCAAAACAAAACAAACCAAAAATAATCTTGCTGTGATCTGAACGTGTCTGCCCCAAACTTGTGGTGTTGCCAATGTGAGAATATTTAAAGGCGGAGTCTTTGAGAGGTGAGTAGACCTGGAGGGTGCCGTCTTTTTAGAACAAAATAATTTATGTAGCATTTGGTTTCTCGCCTTTCTCCCTTCTGTCCTCGTGAAGACACAATGATCCTCCTCCCCTCCCCACAGAGTATGCAGCAGTAAGATGCCACCTTGGAAATGGGACAAGAGAACCAATCAACGCCTTGATCTTGGACTTCTTCAACTCCAGAAGTGTCAAAAACACATTTCTGTTCTTTGTAAATCGATCAGTCCGAGGCATTCTTTTGTAGCAGCACAGATGAACGAGGACACACTGGCAAACCTGTTTACCCCAAAGCCACTGTGACAGGTCAGTCTGATTGACGCTGCTCTTTGGGCATTTTTTTCCATGTGCACATTCTTGTGTCTGTGTGTAGAGCCAAAGTTCGGTGCAACATTATCTCGCGCCTGCTCTTTACATCCACTGCATCTGTACTGAAGCTATTCTAAGAAGTCTGCACATACTCTTGTGTATCACTGTGTTCAGTAGCTTGGAATTCCACTATATGAAGGCAATGTGATTTCTATAACCAACCTGTGGCCTTTGACTGATTTGTTTCTGATTCTTCACTTTTATAAATAATCTAGAATGAATAACGCTGTTCTCACATACTTTTTATACTTACCTAAAGATTTCTTTAGGATTAATGCCCAGAAATGAATTCTTTTCATAGATACACCTTTGGAGGTTTAGGATATACTGCCAACACATGTGTGGGGCAAATTTCTCAGGCTGTCCTTTTCCTTACCTCCCCCAGCCCCCAACACTGGACATTTTCATTCTCTTTTTTATTGTTTCAGTGTAGTTGGCAAAGAAAAGCTATTCATTCTTGTTTTATTTTAAGTTGTCTTTCCTTTATTACTGGTGAGTTTAAACTTTGTAATTCATTTTATCATATATAATTTTTTTCTTTTGAAAATGACCAGCTCCTATTCTCTTCCTCTCTCTTCATGGAGCATATGCCTTAGTTTTGTTGTGATGTAAAGTTATTTTTATAAAGATAAGCTATAGTATTTATTTATATTACAAAAACAAATTCATTCCCATTTGTCTTTGATATTTTAATTTTGTTTAGTTATTTTAACCACTCAAACCTGTCCCATGAGATGCAACCACAATCAGCCCTCATTTCTTTTATGATTTCTGACTTTGGGATGGCGCTTTGAGAGCCAGTCAGCCCCCTGAGGTCAGGCAGATGCGAACCAGATGTCAGCACATCACTATAGCTGTGGCATCTGCAGTAGAGGGCTCTGTAGGTAAGACACTTGGCCCGTTCACCATGCATTACTCTGTGTAGACTAAGAAAAAGTAGGATAGGAGGGTTTTATGATGAATGAAAGAAATGCCATTTTAAAGGCATCCCGCCATCTTTTTCTGTTCTTGTGAAATCTCTTCTTCATTTGTTTCTCTAGTGAGCACCAAAAAGTTTTTTTTCATACAGAGTAATTAATTAATTAATTAATTAATGAGTCACCTTTTGATAGTACACATAAGCATTCCTTGAGTGTCTCAGCGTGAAATTAAAGTAGCCTATTCAGTATTTCTTCTAAACAACTATGCTACTGTATTCCAAAAATTTTGGTGAGTATAGTTTTCTTCAATGGATTATATAAATATATTGCTACATATTTCAATGATTTAATAGTTTCATATTTAATGTTGAAATTCTACTATAAAAATTATTTTTGTATTTGAAGTGGAAAGGTGCAAACAAATTTTTGGAAATTTTGAGTCTCCTTTCTCCAACATTCATCACTTAGATGCTAAAGGATAACATATGTATTTGTTTCTCCTTTTTGTATTTATTTATTCTTTCATTTGTTATTTACTTATTTATTTAGAGGGTCTTTCTCTGTAGCCCAGTCTGGTCCTGAACTCAATATGTAGCCTAGTCTGGCCTTGACCATACAGCAATCCTCCCATCTCAACCTCCCAATGCTGGGATAATAGGCATGTGCCACTATGCCTGCTTTTCTTGGTGCTGGGGAATCGAACCCAGGGCCTTGTGCTTGCTAAATGAGTGCTTTAACTGCTATTTCTCCAGCCCCTGTTTCTCTTTATAGCCTCTGCTCTTTTCATGACACCCGGAACATAGTAAGGGTATAGAAATGAGGGAGACACAGCCAAAATGTAGTGAAGCCAAATTTTAACTTCTGCAATTCAAGTAAAAGCATCAGTCTCTTCAGATGGAACATGAAGACCCTTTCTCCCCTTAACCAATTGGAACTTTTCATCTTTGCTTAAAATGTCACACCGTGCAAAGCTTGCTGTAGCCCACTCTGCATCTCCATTCTCCTTCCTTGAGTCACCACACCCTTATTTTTCTGGAACTGAGAGGGAGTTGAAAGTTGCTTTTGATCAAGCATAGCACTGTATCCTGTGCTCATATCAATGTGTCATGGGTTGGCATGTGACTTAAGTCACATCAATAGGAGATTCCCCAGGAACTGTGGTGGAGGTTTCAGGAAAGAGATGTTCTCTTTGCCTGGGGATGGGAGATCATGCGATAAAGTGATGTGGTGTGGAGAAATGGTCTATGAGATCATCTGTGTCACAACAGACAGACAAGACAACATAAGAAAAAATAAAGGCAAAAGACAAAAAATATTGCTAGAAACAGTATTTGAACACTGGCTCTTGACGAATACATCATTTGTGTGAATGAAATTTCTCCTTTAGGCATAAGCCAGTGTGAAGTAAGTTGCTATCCATCATACCTGTGGATATTAGTCTCCATGTTGAAACTGGAATGATCTAACATATATCCTTTGTCTCATGAACCTGGTCTTATTAGCACAAAGAGCTCAAAATCATTGATAATTCTGGTCATTGCTGATCAGGTCTCTCGCTGCAAGTTCCCTGGGATATCCTAGAATCTATAATTACTTTCGTGGAAGAAGCCATAACCACCAGAGACTCGGCCCCTCCTACGTGTCATGCATTATGAATACAATCATTATCTCCAGTCTTTCTACCAATTATGTAAATTACTCATGAGAAACTGAGGCTTTTACTGGATAGCATAAAATGTACAAGTCATCTGTGTGGCATCTGACAGACAATCGTATGGTGGTTATGAATGTGGGATCTGGAACCTGACCATTCAGACCTGACTAGTTCTACCTCTATCTAGCCGAATATCTGGTTCTACCACTTCGTAGCTGCAAAATCTTGGGGAAGTTACTTAAGTGGTGTGAGCCTCACTTTGCTCCTTTGTAAATGAGGATAATAACAACTATGTTGTAAAGTCGGTCAAGGAACTCTGGGAGATAATAGACACCAAGGACATGGGCTTCTAAATGACAAGTGCTTGGCAGGAATTATGCATTTGAGTTCTATGGGATAGTAGGGTTAGAAGGGAAAAGCTATTGTGTAGAATGCACATTATCATTTGTACATCCTGAATATCATTCAAAAATTACTGTAAGATAGAATTACCAGGCCCTTATTACTTGTTGAATTTAGAATCCCAGTATATTTCTCCTTCCACTTTTTACCACCCTGGCTTTAGGAAGGATATGAGGTTGTACTCTCCTTGCCTGGGGAATTTGGCAAACTGTCATGTGTATGTGTGAGAGAAAGAGAGAGAGAGAAAGAGAGAGAAAGAAAGAGAGACAGAGGGACAGAGAGACAGAGAGACAGAGGGACAGAGACATAGAGGACTGAAGCTTCACATGAGCCCTGAATTAACTCTCAGAAGATAGTTCCATGTCCCCATTTAGAGGAGCTAGTAAATCTCACTTTGCCTTAAGCCAATTCGCATAGTACCTCTGTCAAAACAGAAATGGTTCTGGCAGATAAAGTCCCTTCCACAATTTTGAAGGAATCTGTAGATAAACATTACTGTCTTCTAATTCTCGATGAATTCTATCTCTCAGCCAAGACAGAGGGCAGATCATTTCCCTAATTCATGCAATCATTTATTTATTCATTCATTCATTCATTTTAAAAACTCTTATTGAGTATCTCCCCTTTGCCATATGACATACTTGGTTTCTAAACTGACTGTGACATTAGCCTAGTCATCTTATTTTAACACAGTCCCTCTTTCCCTCTTCATAAAATGATTCTCAGCATTCTTAGCTGCCAGTATTGTTATGACAACGAAGTGGACTTACAGTTTGAAAACTCTGGAGAGATCTATAAATGTGGGATGATATGTTCTGGAAAGAAATCTGAGAAGGAAACAAGACTTCTGCATTACTGTAAGTGGTAGTTTTACAGCTCCTTTGGGGACCAGGTAGAATATAATGGTTAGTGAAAATGTCCATGGTAAATTACACTTACCACTAGGATCCCACAAGTGAATTAGCACAGAATGGCACATGGTGATGACAGTGTAAGCCAGAAGTTGCCTGTGGATTACGGATTATGTTACAGCTTTCATAGGCTTCCTAGAGTCTCACAGGAATTCTTTCATAGACAGAACAAAGCAATGAGAATATACTTCTTGTCATCATATAATTAGGTTGATAAAAAGTTAAAAAGTTTTTTTTTTTCTTTTAGTACTGACTATATGCTAGGCATTATTCTGGGAACACTAAGATTTTTTTCAATTAAATTGCATTACACCATATAAGCTTTTCTTAGTTTATAGCTAATTAAGCTGAGGATTGAAGAAGATATATAACTAGCCTCAACTCATGGAGCTACAAGATAAAAATGCAAATGCAAAGCTGGTTTTCTTAACGTTTCCTGAGAAGACCGAAGAAGGTGCAACAACCAAAGTGTGTATTTCAGAGTAGGTAGAGCTTAAACATGAAAAGGAAGGAAAGAAGGAAGGAAAGAAGGAAAGAAGGAAGGAAGGAAGGAAGGAAGGAAGGAAGGAAGGAAGGAAGGAAGTCATTGAGAGTCCAGTGAACCATGGGTGGTGAGACATAAATTCAGTGACTGACATGCATGAATGAATGGAAAATCAAAAGCAGTATCGATTTGTCATAAGATGTTTGAAGTTTCACTAAAATTAATATGGAAAGAGCAGTTTGGGACAATTTATGGAAAGCTTTGAAAGCCAGATAGAGCACAAGCATACATTACAGACAATGGGGAGAAACAAAACGTTAAAGGCATGAAATAACATTATCAGAATGCTACCTAAGACAGCCAGAGCAGGCAGCAGAGATGATTCTGGGTTCAGGGAGAATGACACACAAAGTAACCCAGCTCATAGCAAGACAGACTTCACGTCTACAAGTGAAATGCGAAGAGGAAATTTGAATGTCAGCTCCAAGGAAGCTCTTTGCTGATGACCTATTTCAGATAGTTAGGTTTTGTTTGTTGGCTTTGTTTTTGCCGAGGATCAAGTTTCTGGCTTAAAATCTAATAAAGCACGTGATAGCTGTTCACAATTCACAAACACATAGGCAGAGAAAAGACTACCCTCCCTGCAGCCTCTTGCAATTTCCTCATCCAAAGGCTGCCTCCTCTTGCCAAGAATGTGCGTGATGTGAGCCAGCCGGTTCTGGCAGAGTTCCTGTCTTCCTCCTCCTGGGGCGCCACCCCGAGCCGGCTCACAGGAGCCTCAATTTCATCCAGAAAACCTGTAGACACCCCAGTTCCCTGATCCCACTCCCTCCCAGTTCAATAAGTTTGGCTTTCTGGCTGAAAACTGAATATTTTAGACTTTGAAGAAAACACACTCTGTTTTCCCTCTGCTGATGGCATCTCACTATGGAGGGGAATAGACTGGCCTTTGTTATTCCATCCTGGTAGAAGATTACGGGCAGTGCCCAGAGCTGGGGGCAGGGTGAGTGGCAAGAGGTGAGGCCTGGTCAGTTGACTTAGCATAAGGCCTGTATTGTCCTGGCAGCTTCTTTTAGAGAAACAAAACCTTTCAAGGAGATGAGCTGCCCGCTTGGGCTCTGAGCCAGGCTGGCTTGATTACACACAGCTTTTTCGTGAATGTTCCTCATCCTTCTAGATTTCTCTTGGGCTTTGAGCATGACTACAGTATTGACATGCAGGTTGGTGTCTTCCTCTCATAAGATGTTTCCTAAAACAAGAGGTGAAACAGGAGAGCCGGGAGGGCCTAAGGCTGCACGTGCAGATGGCAGGTTTGGGAAAGACAGGAACGGGGAAAATCTACCATTATCAAGCAAGCAACTGTGAAATGCCTAGACTGGGCATAGCTTAAATTTGAGCCCAAGACCACTCTGTACTCTACCAACCCAGTGTTTTCTTTTTTCTATTTGTTTTGTTAACCAGTGAAGTGTTATTCTTCAATGAAACCTTAGAGCACAAACACCCAAACCATATCTGTAAGGGGTATACTGCCTTAAGCTCAATCTATTTCCTTAACCTTGTGCTAGATATTTAAAGATAATGAATAAAACTATTGAGTCATTTCTCATTAACACCAACAATTAAAGTTGAGGCCATAGATATGAGTTAGAGTTTTCGATAAGCTTCAGCATTTGACTCATTTTTGAATTTTATTTTTATTGCACAGAATTAAACAGATTCCTTTTCTGTACAGATAAGTAGCTGCAAAGGATTCACTGTCCTTAATAGCTCGCCCTGGGGTCTTGGCATGCATGGTCTTCAGGAGAACATGCCCAAATGTTATAAAACTGAGTTATCATTAACACTTAACAAAGACCCCACATACCTCTCCATAAACTCAAATGTCCAAGTCAGAGCATTAGCTCTTAAAATGCGTTGTCACTACAGAAATTGTCTGTGCTAAAATCTTTCGATATTTCTTGCCTGGCACATAATGTATATGTAGGTGTATTGCATAAGAGTTCCTTTATATGTAAATGAAAAAAAATATGATTAAACCTGAAAAAAATGAAACAAAACACAAGAGGTTTTCCAAATCAATTACCCATTCAAGAAAACTTTAAAGATGCATATCAAATATTGTGACGTCTCAGTAGAAGGCCTTCTACAAAGTGGCATAATCTGTCACTGCTAAGTCATTTTGTTGATATCCTTAGATGAGTTAAAATTCAATCTTTAATTTCTAACAGTATTTGAAATATGTAAGAAAAATAAGGAACAATTTAGGAATTCCTAAAATATTTTAAAAACATGACGCTGGACCCATCAAGGTTTCCCTCAGAGTCTGCAACTTTCTTCACACACAGGGATAAGCGGGAGACTTGGGCAAGGCCGCTGGGAAGCAAAGCCCAGCGCGCATGAGCAGTCATTGAGCCTTCAGTTCCTAAACACAAACGTAGACATCAGTCCCATCATGCTAGGGAGCCACACTGACAGATGGTCTCTTGGACGATAAAGTCTGAATTCATTAAACTAACAGTATTGAATTCCTATCATATACTTGCACTTATCTAGGGGGCCTCTTAGACACATATCAGTAAACAGAAGAAACAAATTGACCCTGTGTGGTAGTGTGGAATTGCTGGTTGGAGAAGTAGAGTTTAGACTCTAGCAGGGCCAGTGCATGGAGAGAATATACCAAAATACCCAAACAAACCTAAACAAGTAGAAAAACAATAAAATGTCAAGCAAGATAGTGGAGAATTTAAAAAGAATGTAGTTTTGGTGGGTGGATAAGGATATACTTTAGATTAGGTGGTTGACAGCCTCTTAAAGAACACAGTGCTCAATTTATCACACATGTACACAATATTTTTTGTTTGTTTGTTTTTGCAGTACTGGAGGTTAAATCCAGGATCTTCACAGTGAGCTACATTTCAGTCCTTTGGATTTCAGTTATTGGGTTTTTTGAAGTTTTTTTCCTGGTTTGGTTTGGGTTTTTTTGTTTGTTTGTTTGTTTGTTTGTTTTACTTTGCTTTGTCTGACAGGGCCACACTAAATCACTAAGTTTACCGGGTTGGGCTCAAATTTGCCACCCTCCTGCCTCACTCAGCCTCCCAGACTGATGCAACTACAGGCACATGCCTCAGTATCTGGCTTATTCATCTTTTTCAATATGCATTTTAAGCATCCACAAATTATAAGGAATAATAAAATGAACCCCCATTTACCTCAACATTGATAGTATTTTGATGACCTTGTTTCATCTAGCCTCATTGTATTTCTTACAAGCTTATCATCATGTTGTTGGAATATTTTTAGTATAGATAAACTATCATATCATCTTTCTCATGAACATTTTAGTGTTTTTAGCAAATAACAATGTGAAAGACCAACAAAGTCATGATCTTAACACATCTTAAAAATAAATAATCTTTAATATTACTTAATACTATCGAGTACCACAATTTTGGTCAAATTTCCATGTTTTTTTCTCAATAATAACTTTTATTCAGTTACTTTGCCCAGTTCATAAGGATATGGAATTTGGATGTAGATTCCACATGGCTAGAAGGAGCAGACACAAGAAATCACAGGAAAGGCTCACCAAAATACAGGACAGGGCAGGAGCAAGCCCCCTGGAAGAGCGCATTTGTTATCTGAAAATCTAAAAGAAGAAGGTAAATTTGACTCTGAGGTAGTAAAAAGGTAAACACTGAAGATCTAAGCTATTCATTCTCTGGGAACAAAAATATAATCAATACTACAAGTAGTTCAAGGTCATTGGCATGAGATTGGCATGAAAAACAAAGAGGTGGGAAGATGCAGAAGAAGACAATGATGTAAGCTTTGGGGAGAAGACAAAAGAGGTAAGATTTCCAGGAGGAGGTTGGAAGTTGTACAGAGCCTTTAATTCAACTTTGTGTTTAACTGTTAAGACGTACGGGTCTTTAATTCGTCATTTTGATGGTTTCAGAATCAAGTAAATAAATGAAGATAAGGAAAGGAAAAAATAGGTCATGGTGAGCACTGTAGAATTTAAGCATACTCACTCATATCTGCTGAGAGGCAGCCCTAGTTCCAGGAAAAAATGCTGGGTTGAGTTTTTGCCATTTTTTTGTTACAAAGTATGTGGAAATACAAAATTGCAGATAAAATATCCTAAATTTTAACAACTACTATAATTCCAGGCAATTCTTCACCCAAGTGAAGACTTGATCTAACCCGTTGATCACTGGTTTACAGTCTTTGGTTGTGGCTAAGAATGCTGATCAGAATTTTAGGCTGAAGCAGTCTGCCTTCACTCACAATCTTGGCTTTACCAATTACTGGCTGTGTGGCTTTGAAATTATTCTTAGTCTTTCCAAACTTCAGCAAAATAAAGATTAAAAATAGCATGTCTCGGCGGCACTGGCCAAGTGGTGGTCCCCCAAACCATATCATAATCCCTTAAATTTGTGAATAAAGGATGTTTTAGATAATAATTAAATTTAAATCCTTAAAATGAGATTATGCTAGGTTATCCAAACAAGACACCAAATCCAGAGACAGATATCCTAATAAGAGAGACACAGAGGAGAAGGAGAGGTGACCGCTGAAGCAGAGACAGGTCATTGAGAACACAGGCAGAGATTTCCAGCAGCCTCAGGTGCTGGAGGATGCAAGGAAGAGACTCTACCATAGACACTCCCTCCAGAACCATGAGAAAATCACATTCTGTTACTTTAGGCCTTCATGTCTGTGCTTTTGCATTATGGCAGCCACGTATCTTTAGGTGGGAGGAGAAGATTATCACATTCTCTGATGAAAATATTGATTCTATCCACGGCTATTCCCGTGATGCACCTGCAGGGAGATATGGCACAACCATCTGTACTTGTCAACTGCAAGAGGTAAAATTCCTCTCAAAGGTACTTAACAAAGAGGGGCATTCACTGGTATTCTTTCCCTGAAAAGTTCAAAGGGCTACTTGCTTCAGGCATGGGTGGATCCAGGTGTTCTGATGCTGTCATCAAATGGTTATCTCCATTGTCACTCAGCTGTGCTTCTCTTGTGTCAGCTTCCTGATTAATAAGTCTCAGGTGACCTGTTTTCACCTAGTTCCTTTGTCTAGGGGAATGCCGGTTGACCAGCCTGGGTCTTATGTCCACATCTTAGGTGAGGCAAGTAGGTATGTGGTTTAGTCTGTTTGCCAGCTATAACAAAAATCTGGGAGTGGGAAATGCATAAAGAAGAGGAATTTAGTCCTCCCAGTTCCAAGCCAGTGAGTCCAGGATCAAGAGACCAGCAGTTTCCGTAATATCTACTGAGGGCCTGGTCTTTGCATCCCAGATGACAGCATGATGTTGTGTCCTCTGAAGGGGACAAATGCTGTGTTTGCATGTAGTAGAAAACCGAAAGGCAAAAATAGAGCCCAGAGTAGTTTCCTTCTGCCCTTTTAAAGGGCCACTTTTATACATGAGGGTGGAGCCATCAAGACCTAATCATTTCCTGAAAGAACACTTCTCTCAATAGTACCACCACAGGGTTAAACGGCAACGCAAGAATTTTGGAAGAGACACATTCAAATGTGTGACCCGCGCAATCGTCTCGCCAGCAAGAACACACGCGGGCACCAGGATCCTTCTGCAGCAAGCGTTTATTGCAACAGTGATGAGAGGAAGACCCCAAGCCCCAAAATGGCACGGTTTATATATCCTTTAGGTTACATCTGGGTGGCGTGTTGATTCCTGATTTGCAGAGGCCAATCAGGCCATATGACGTGTCCGAATGACGTGACTCCGGGGCTGGTCTTTAGCCTAGGCGCATGTGCAGTGGCAATTGTTTACTAATCAGCCGGCCGGATGCCG
>PVKB01003603.1:0-189714 GCA_004027205.1 Ctenodactylus gundi | reverse complement strand
TTTCGCACGAGGAGCCCGGGCCCCCGCCCGCGCGCCGACCTCGCCCTCACCTTGCTGCAGGTCCCGGTGGTCGTACCAGGGCTCGTCTTCCTTCATCTCAAACTCCTCCACCAGGTTTCCCGCCAGCATCTCGGCAGGGGTGTCCGGGGGCAGTGGCCCCCGCCGCCGCCGCCCCGCCTCGGCCGCTGCCCCGGGCTGCCCCCCGGCCCCGCCGCCCTCAGCCAGAGCCTCCCTCCTCAGGCGGGACGCGCCGCCGCTCCCGCCCAAGCTCCGCCGCGCCCCCCGCCGCGGGGACGCACAGCGCCGGCCGTCGCCCCCGGCTTCCCGACTCCCCTCGCACCCCGCAACGGCCGGCAGCCCCGGCGCGAGCGCCCGGGTGGTACCCGAGCCGGCACCACAAGCCACAGCCGGGCCCAACGTGGCACTTTGGCAGAACCCTCCCCAACCGGGGATGCGATTCAAACCCCTTGCGGCGTCTTAACCAATCACGAGCGGGCCGATGGCTAAGTGGCAGTGACTTTGTCCAATCGTGCCCTCACAGAAGGCCCGGTCTGGACGGCCGTCAGCCAATAGAGGCTGCAGGAGAAACAAAGAAGGCGGGGGAACAGGGAAGGGGCGCGACCGAGAGCCCCGCCCCCTCGCCCGAGCTGTGGCTCTCGGGCTGGAGCGTCCGAGGTTCCGGGCGGTGGAGGCGGTGGCCTCCGCGTCGCCGGTCCCGGGAGTTCCGCCGGCCAGCCAGTCAGCTGGCTGAGCGGCGAGGACTCTGACCTCTGAGCAGGGGCGGTGTTGCGGGGTGCCGGTCGGGATCCTGAAGTCCGCTTCCCGTTCTGGTGTCTTGACTCCCCAGATTTGCTGTCGGCGGTGCCGCCTCCGGCTCGGTCGGAAGTTTAAGGCTAGAAAACGCCCTTTGCGCGCTCGTTAGCTGTTTCCTTTTAGACATCTTGGCCCTCGCCTCCAAGTCGCCGAGAATTGTCCCCCTCCCAAGACAACACCAGACGCGTTTGCGAATCTGGAAGCAGCGGAAACTGCCCTCTTCGGGAAAATAGTCCTCAAAGAATTTTGCGTACGATTTCTTAAGGGACCACGAGATAAGTAAGCAATAGACCCTGGACGTTGCACCTGGAGAGAGGCGGCAGCTGTGGCGCGTGGTGGCCCGCAGAGCAGGGCAGTCTGTCCTCCCCGACACCGCCCGCTAAATACTGCCCCGGGGTTGAGCTTTTAGCATCCACACGCAGCCCCAAAACGAAGCTCTTAAATAGGGTGATAGGAGGTCAGTGTTTACCTGGACCTAAAGGTGCAGCTGATAGACGTTTATAGATAAAATAAAAAGTAAGTTGGGGTATTGTATACTAATGCAAGGCAAACAAAATGTCAACCTTGGAGAGAGGGAAGAGTAGCGTTAGTTAAATCCTTGTAATTGCAGCCGTGAAATCTACAGCTAGTACCTTAAGTTGGTGGCTCAATAACCCTTTTCACAGATAAGGAGCGCTGTCAGAATTAAAGTAGGAAACAGTTAAAAGTTTATTTGAAGGAAGGAGTGAGTTGGGGCTGAAGTTTCATTATAAACCTCTCTTTTTTTTTTGAGGCAGGATTATGCTGTGTATTTCAGGCTGGTTCGGAACTCACTATGTGGCTTAAGCTGGTCTCAAACTCACAGCAATCCCCCTGCGTCAGACTCCTGATCACTGGGATTACAGACATGCTGCTACACCCAGCTATTATGTGGCACTGGGGAATTGAACCCATGGCCTTGTGCATGCTGGGCAAGCTTTAGCTGCTGAACTGTTCCTCCAGCTCCTCAGGTTTTTAAAAATGTGCACATGTTATTGTGGTTAATATTTATTTATTTGAGACAGGGTCTCATTTTGTAGTCTAGACTGGTTCTGAACTTATTATGTAGGCCAGGCTGGCCTTGAACTCGGCAGTCCTTCTGCCTGGGCCTCCTGAGTGCTAAGACTACCGTTAGCTTGGCAAGAGCTTTAACCACTGAGCTATTCCTCTAGCCCCTGCCTCCCTTTTTTTTTTTTTTTTTTTTTGAGACAGGATCTGGCTCTATAGCCCAGTCTGGTCCTGAACTCAACTATGGAGCCCAGGCTGGCCTTGGACTCAGGACAGTTCACCTGCCTGAGCCTCCTGTGTGCTGGGATTACAGGCGTGCACCACCATGCCCAGCTTTATGTGGTGCTGGGGGAATCAAACTCAGGGCCTTCTTGTGCTTGCTAGGCAAGCACTTTAACCACTGACTTTCCAGCCCCACCTAGCAAACAGTTTTAAGGAGAGATTACCTCTGTAACTTGCTCACCAAGTTATGAGAACCAAAGATAGTATGAGGAATTATTTTGTGCCTTTAAAAAAATATAAACCAGAATCTTTTTTTTTTTTTTTTGAGACAGGGTCTCATTCTGGTACTGTACTTACTATGTAGCCCAGGCTGGCCTTGAACACATGGCAATCCACCTCCCTCAGCCTCCTGAGTGCTGGGATTATAGGTGTGCAACACCACACCTGACTAATTTTTATGTAGTGTTGAGAAATTGAACCCCTGCACATAGTAGGTCAGCAATGAGCTATGTCCTCAGCCCTATAAGCTGGAGTCATTATTCCTGATATCACCAAAATGCAGACATCTTTGGGGACAATTATGACCATCTGAGTACATTGTATGTGTATGTGTGGGGCTGGGGATTGAACCTAGACGCTAACACGTGCTAGGCAAACATTCTGCTACGGAGCTATACTCCAGCTCATGTGCATAAAAATAGTTGTAATAGATTATAACTTATTCAGTGGTGAGTCCATGCTGATATACATAAGTGAGGAAGAGAACTCACATAGTAGAATGTCAACCAAGAAAAAATAAAAACAAAGGAATTATGATGTTAGTAATAATAGTGAAAGAAGAATAATACATTCACAGTTACCTTTCTTTGTACTCAGCAATTAGATTGCTTGCCTAGTGAGCACAAGACCCTGGTTTTGATTTCCTAGCACCCCATAAACTTGATGTGGTGGTTGGTGCATGCCTATAATCCCAGCACTCTGGGAACTGAGGCAGTAGGATTGCCATGAGTTGTAGACTAGCCTGGGCTACAAAGTGATTTTAGGACCAGCTTGGACTACAGAGCAAAACCCTGCCCACCCTTCCAAAAACAAAAACAAACCAAAAAAAAAAAAAAAAAGGGTACTAAGAGATAAAATGGGTAGGGATAGAGTAATGGCACAGGTTAAAGCACTTGGCTTGCAAGCACAAGGCCCTGAGTTCTATTCCCCAGCACCATATAAGCCAGGTGTCGTAGCGCATGCCTGTAATCCTAGTACTCAAGTAGGCTGAGACAGGAAGATTGTTGTAAGCCCAAGGCAAGCCTGGGCTCCATAATGAATTCATTATCAGCCTGGGCTACAGAGTGAGACTGTCTCGCAAAAAAGGGGGGGGGGGCAGGAGGAATAACATAGCATTAGAGTACTTGCTTAGCAACTGAGAGCGGTGGTGCACGCGTAGAACCCCATCCCTCAGGAAACTGTGGCAGGATTTCTGTGACTTCAAGGCCAGCCTGGGCTCCATAGTGAGTTCAGGACCAGTATGGAATGAAGAGCAAGACCCTATCTCAAAAGAGAATAAAATAGGGGCTGGAGGAATGGCACAGTGGTTAAAGTACTTTCCTAGCAAGCACAAGGCCCTGAGTTCAATTACCTAGCACCACATAAATCCAGGTGTGGTGGCACATGCCTATAATCCCAATTCTCAGAAAGTTGAGGCAGGAAGATTACCTTGAGACCAAGGCCAGCCCAGGATCCATAGTGAGTTCAGGACCAGCCTGGGATACAGAGCAAGACCTTGTCTCTAAAAAAAAAAGTTATTGATCTAGCTTTTACTGACCTGTTAGAAGAAAGCAAGCTAGATCCTCTTTTAATTTTTAAAAAAGTCTAGATTCTACTGATCCACTTGTTGATATTCAAGTAAAGATATGATAAGCAATAATATGATAAAACTAATTATCTGGCAGATGGAACCCTTTTGAAAGAAAAGAAATTGGGTTTAGGATTTGGTAATTGTGGTTTGTTGAAGGTAGAAATCACACATCTAGAAATCTAGAATCATGCACCTGACCTCACTCATTGACCAGAGATTGATTATATATGTATATATGGTCTCACTCTGTAGTCCAGGCTAGCTTCTGACAGCAATCCTCCTGCCTCAGCCTCCTGCGTACTGGTATTACAAGCATATTCCACCACCCCGGCTTTATAGGACTACTCCACAATGCCCTGCTTTTTGTGGTGCTGGGGAATTGAACTCAGGGTCTTGTACTTGCTAGGCATGCACTTTAACTGCTGTGCCATTCCTCTAGCCCCAAATCACAAGTCGAAAGTGCTGTTTTCTCCATGACCAACAGAACCCCATTTTGACTCCAAATGGAAAAAATGCATTGGAATGCTCTTTAACAATTTGCCTTAAAAGACAACTTTGATAAATTAAAGTTATTAGTAGTTTAAAATAGCAAAAACAAAACCCAGAGTTATGCCTTTGGAGTATGTTAGGGGGTTATTTTTAAAGATGCTATTTTTAGAATTTTCCCTCATGGAAAAGCCTGAACAAAAAATACACTCGAAAAGAAGTTTTAGCTTTGAGTACTAAGAGCTGCACTTTCGAGTGGCTTCCATTGTTTTTCAGAAGCTACTTAATCATAGTATAGAAGGAATCATAAGTGGCCTCTTCAGCAGTATTAAATCATGTAGTTTAGCTGTAAGTTAGCGAACAACTAACTACTCAAGTTGATTCTAAAAAGTGCTGGGTAACTGAACTCAGGGCTTTGTGCTTGCTAGGCAAGCACTTTAACTACTGGGCCATTCCTCCAGCCCCAATAATTTACTAGTATTTAGTATACTTCCTCAGACTAATATTTATACTATTCTGCTGTCTTTCAACTCTTTTTTGGAAAATTGTTGATTAAAAAAGATTCAGGCTCAGAAATTCTTTGTCCTTAGTGGTAAAAATAAAATGCACCTAAAACAAAACCAAACCAGGTTTGTTGCTAAGGTAAAACCACGTTAGGAGAGTTTTTAGATAATAGTTGTAGCTTTCAAGAGATTGGTAGTGGTGGTTTTCACTTTGATATATACCAGAATAAGTATTTACCATAATAAAAGTAATAGAAAGCAAACTATTGGTGGCTCAGTTACTTCCTCTTCTCAATATATATTAAAACAAAGTTCAGACTGGAGGGCTTTTTTTTTTTTTTTTTTTTTTAGACATGTTCTTGCTCCGTAGCTCAGGCTGGTCCTTGAACTCAGTATGGAGCCCAGGCTGGCCTTGGACTCACAGCAATCCCATCTCAGACTCTCGAGTGCTGGGATTACAGGAGCGCACCACCATGGCCAGTTTATGTGATGCTGGGGAATCAAACTCGGATACTTAGCATTTGTCTAGCTAAGCGCTAAGACAAGTGCTTTCTAAGCGCTAAGACAAGTGATTTAACCACTGACCCATTCCTCCAGCCCCCAGACTGGAGGGCTTTTCACGATGTTATCAAAATTTTATATCCTTGAGTGCAGTGAGGCATGCTTCTAATCCTAGCAACTCAGGAGACTGAAACGGGAGGATTACAGGCTCAAGGTAGTGTGAGCAAGTTAGTGGGATCCTATCTCAAAACAACAACCATTTTTGAAAAGGGCTGGAGATGTAGCTCAATGGTAGAGCACTCCTGGGTTTGACACTCCAGTACCAGAAATAAAAATTTATATATACAGACAAACAAGGTACTTAAATTCTTTGAAAAAAGAAATTGAACTCCATTTAGGGAGTTTATGACACTGTGCAAATTTTGAGTTAATAAATACTTGCCTTCTGACTTAATGACAGACCAGCTCGAAAAAAGTGTGGCACGCTATTTTAGCATGCCTGACATAAAACTCAAAAGACCGCCCAGACTGGGTGAGCTAAATTTGTATCTTGATTATTGGTTCAGGCACTTTTTACTGGTCCTGAACTTACTGTGGAGCCCAGGCTGACCTAAAATTCACAATAGTTCTCCAGCCTCAGCCTCCCCAGTGCTAGGATTACAGGTGTGTCCCACACCATTGTGCTGGGGAATTGAACTCAGGACTTTGCCCTTCTAGGCCAGGGCTGTAACTGCTGTGCTATTCCTCCAGCCTCTGACTCCTTTGTTTTTGACTTTCTCAATAATAAAGTCTTTATTCTCATTTATGCCAAAAATAAGTCCCTCCGGTGAAGTCTTCACTGGTAGCTCCAAACTCTTTCAATGGTAGAATTATCTTTTAAAGACCAAAATATTGGCTGACCACATGCAGCTGCAGTACTAGTACTCTTCAAGTACTTGAGAATAGCATGCTGATGGAGAAAAAAATCAGATTTATATTTTATTAATCTGTAAAAGGCTTTATTAGAAACATGTGCTGCAAAGCTGGGTGTAGTGGCACATGCCCGTAATCCCAGCACCGGCGGCTGAGGCAGGAGGATCATACATTTGAGGCCTGCCTGGGCTACATAGTTAAGTTTGGGACCAGCCTGGACTACAGAGTGAGACTCTGTCTTAAAAAACAAAAGGATGAGAATGGATAATAAATCAAGTATTGGGCTGGAGGAATGGCACAGCGGTTACAGCGCTTGCCTAGCAAGTATAAGGCCCTGGGTTTGATTCCCCAGCACCACATAAAGCCGGCTGTGGTGGTGCATGCTAGTAGTCCCAGAACTCAGGAGGCTGAGGCAGGAGGATTCCTGTGAGTCCAAGACCAGACTGGGCTACAGAGTGAGAGTGAGATCCTGTCTCAAAAAAAAAGAAGTGTTAAATCTGGTGACGTACAGGCTGGAGGAGTAAGTAGTACAGTGGTTAGAATGCTTGCCTAGCAAGCACAAGGTCTTGAATTTAATTCCCAGCACCACATAAACCAGGTGAGGTGGTGTATGCCTCTAATCTGCGCACTTGGGAGACTGAGGCAGGAAGATAGCTGGCAGTTTAAAGACAGCCTCAGCTATAGAGCAAGACCTGTCTCAACTAAGTAAATAAAGCTGGTAGCATATTCAAAGTCACTAGTTTTAGACTCTTACTGAACTCAAATTAATGAATGTCTAGTAGAATATACTCAACTATTGTATTGAAAAACAGGATTTTACCCCTTCTCTCCCCCACCCTCTTTTTTTTTTAACCTAGGGAAGAAGAATTCCTCAGCTGGAAAATGACTCTTTTCCTTATCAAATCCACCAAGGTGGCATACTCGCTGATAACATTAGGGGCAGAAATGCTACAGTCTGTCTTCAGCTTCTACTATGTGAAACTCTTCTTAGATTTCTATAAGATTTCAGCAATGGCCTTCTGCCACGCCCAGGTGAGGTGGGATCTACACTGTCCTTCCGTGAGGCACAGAACTCCTTCTTCCTCACTGCCGTGCATTCTTGGCATTTCCTGATTCTTACCCAGCTGACTTATCGAGAAAAAAATCCTGGGCTGGACTGTAGCTTAGTGGTCGAGTGCTTGCATAATGCAAAACAAACAAAAAACTCATTTTTTAGCTAGGCAAGTAACTTATCTGGCCCTCTGTTTTTCCTTTCTTTCTTTTGAGGCAAAGTCTTACTCTGTAGCCCAGGCTGGTCCTGAACTCCCTGGTGTATCCCAGACTGGCCTTGGATTCAGAATAATCCACCTCCCTCAGCCTCCCGAGTGCTGGGATTAAGAGGTATGCACCACAATGCCTGGTTTATGTGGTGTTGGGGAATCGACCTCAAGGCCTATGTTCTTGCAAGACAAGTGCTTTAACCACTGCGCCATTCCTCAACCCTGTTTTTTATTCCTAAATTGGAGGTAATAACAGTAGCTGTCAGGCTGGATGTAGAGCTCAGCGGTTACAGCACTTGACTAGCAAGCGCAAGGCTCTGGGTTTGATTTGCCAGCACCGCATAGCTGGGCATGGCAGCACCATCTGTAATCCCAGTATTTGGGAGGCGGAGGCAGGAGGATTGCTGTGAGTTCGAGGCCAGCCTTGGCTACGCAGTAAGTTTAGGATCAACTTGGAGGACAGAGCAAGACCTTGTCTCAAAAACAAAACAAAACAAGAAACAGAAAAAAAAAGTACTTGTCTAATAGAGTTTTTTTTTGGAATTTAATCAAACAATGCATGTAAACACTTGGACAGTATCTGAATCAAAGTGAATGCACACTGGCTTTTGAAAGGTATTAGATATTAATATCTCATCTGGTTCTGAAAACAATAAACTTGAGACACTTTATATAAGTTAAAAAACATTCAAGGGCCATCTTAATCTTATGATAAATGTAGTAGTTTGTATTATTGAAATAATTCTGAGGCTACATACAATCCCGGGTCCCCCTTCTGGCTAGCAGAACCTTTCCCCTCCTCCTTCTATATTTTTCCCTATTAATAAAGTGTTCTCTTCACACAGAAAAAGAGAGAATCCTGTGCATTTCTTTTCTCCCTAGATAATTTTAATGATCTGGAATGTTTTGAACAACCTGACCGGGTATTTTTTCATCAACTCTAATGATGAATGCGGCTTAGGTCGTCGCTTTTCTGTTCTTTGTGGAGCATCGTCGTATGTGGTGGCCTTCCTGCTTCCTTGGTTCCCGTGGCGACACTATCAAGAAGGTGACTGGCTCAGTGGGCTTCACTTGATGGTGTCCTTGTGCGCATTCGACAGCGCCCTTACCTACGTGCAGCGAGCCCAATGTAGACTGTTTATGGAGACTTTCACTGGACACAACAGTCGGCAGCAGCTGATTAAAATCAACCAAGTGGCATCGCTGGTAGGATCTACCAGTATCCTCTTCTGTGGCCTTGTCTCTGATAACATAGAAATTCTGCCCAACTTCCAGGCTGTTGCCATCCTCATCGCCTTTCTCGCAGCTGTCAGCCTTTACACTGGTATGGGTCACACGAGATGTTGTGAGGAACCGAAAAAAGGCCCCGAGGGAAACCTTCTCTTGGCAAGCGAACAGGATGCCGTCTGGACCTCTGTCCTCCTGCTGATGAGACAAATCTTGTCCCAGAAAAACTTTTACCTGTTTCTCATAACGAATTTCTTCCAAGTCTTCCATTTCACCTTTTTCAAAAACTTCCTGATGGTCTTTGTGGATACTCTCATCCCCAGGAACATTCTTTCTTCTTCCACGAGGAGCGTCATGTATGGCGCAAGCTTTATTTGCCCACAGGTATGGCATAATTCTTCTTGTACTGTCTTGCAGAGATGAAAGATTTAATTCTCAGGTAGTTTAAGACCTGGATGGGGGTGTATCTCAGTGGTTAAAGCAGCTGCCTAGCAAGCACAAGAACTTAGGTTCAATTCCCTAGCACCATATAAACTGGGTGTGAAGGTGTATACCTGCAATTCCAGCACTTGGGAGGCTGAGGCAGGAGGCTTGCCTGAGTTGAGGCCAGCCTGGACTACCTAGTGAGTTCAGCCTGGACTGCAAAATGAGAACCTGCAAGACCTGATTAGCTCAGAAATTTAAGTAAATGACACAGATTTATTAAGAAACCCAAAGATTCAGAGCCCCAGATGTCAACACGGCTCCATGGAAGCATAATAGGAAAACAAGATGGAGGGGAGGAAGAAGCCTGAGGAAGACAACTAATGAGGTATTTCAAGCATTTTAGCTTTTAAATTTTATTCCCCAGAGCTTTTTCATTTAAACCTCAGCAGAAGTATGGAAGAAAACAAATAGCTTCCTGTCAGCATGTGATTTTGCTTTATTCAGGTATTTAAGATTTCTATGATAGGAGTTACTTCATCAAAAATTCATGGAGCAAAGGTTTCAAAACACTTGGCAGAAAGCCTCCATTCTGGAATGTCAGAGTATTATTAAAATTCCACGGTCATGACTATTATTTTGGAGGGAAAATTCTCCTTCAAAAAAACGTATACCAGCATGCTGTTTGTTGTACCACTTGGGGAACTGTTATGCCACTCCCCTTAACCTAAATATTCCTACTAAAAATATAACTCAACCTAGCCTGCAAAGTGGGTTGCTCCTGTCTTCACAACTAGGTAAAACCTATTACCTGTACTCTTCAGGGAATGAGGGATATGTTACGTTACATAAACCAGGAGTTTTTCTTGCCTGCCACTTTCAAAAATATTTAAACCATTTGAGATAGAAGTAGTTCTTAACTATTTTAAGGGGCTGAAAGAATACCATAGCAGTTAGAGTGCTTCCCTAGCAAGCTCAAGGCCCTGAGTTTGGTTCCCCAGCACCACATAAACTGTAATCCCAGCACTGAGGCAAGAGGATTGCTGTGAGTTCAAGGCCAGCTTGGGGGACATTGTGAGTACAGGATCAGCCTGGACGACCCTGTCTCAAAAATAAGTAATAAAATAAAAACTAAAATATTTCAAGTGTGACTATCATTTCTTAAGCAAAACATGCAGGATAGAATTCATCTTTTCAGTCTTTATGGTTCCTGTTTATATCATGATAATTATAGGTCACAGTTGTTCAGTGCTTACCCTGTACCACAGACTATGCCAAATGTACCTATTATCTCAGATGAGTCTTACAACAGGCTACAAGGGAGAGGTCCTTCTTATGCTTAGAGATGAGAAAAGGGAGGCCCAGAGACCACTGCATTCAGTCATGCACTTAAAGACTGTCTTTAGCCAAGTGTGACGGTCCACACCTGCAGTAGTAGCCCCAGCTACTGAGGCACAGGGAGTGGGCAGAAGCGGGAGGATCACTTAAGCCCAAGAGTTCAAGATCAACCAGGGCAACATGTAAGACCTTTGACTCAAAAAGTTTCTATCTCTAAAATATACAAGCATACATCATTTATTTATTAGAACCTTTAATGCATCAGTAGAGACAGGTATTGAGTGTGCATGCTAAAATGATGCTCTCCATTCAGAGCAATTTAAGATTGCCATGTTCTTGGCTCTTACGTTGGTAACAAAATATCTAAGATGATTAACTTATAAATGTATATTCAGCTCATGGTTCTGGAGGTTGCACCCCAAGAGTGGGCAGATGCATTGCTTTGGGCCTCTGGTAAGGGGAGGGGCACATCGTGGAGTAAAGGGCTCAGCCCACGGCCCTGAAAGCAAGAGAGAAAGAGGAGGGGCCTGGGTCCCCACAATTCTCATTAAGGGCACAGTCTCCATGACCAAGGACATCCTAATAGGACAACCTCTGCCACCTCTGTCCTCCACTGTCTGCCAATAAGAGGCACCCTGGGAACCAAGCCCAGGAACATATGGACTAGGAGGGGGCATTTAAGACACAAAACTATAGCAGTTTGTGATTTAATCAATTGAAAATAGGAGTTGTTTGAATTTCTGTCTTTGCTAATTATTTACTATCAGATTCTAGGATATATATGTGTGTGTATATATACACACAGGTATAATGTATATCATATACATAGTACTTTCTCATTTTTTTTTTTTGTGATACTGGGAGTCCAGCCCAGGACCTCTGCATGAGCTATGTCTTGACCCCTCCCGCCCCACCCCGCAACCCCCTTTATTTTTCTTTAGGACAAAGTCTCACTATGTTGCTGAGTTGCTCGGGCTGGCTTGAATTTATAATCCCCCTACCTCAGTGTCCCACAGTATTAAGATTATAGACCTGTGCCACCTTGCCTGGCCACTTTCTCACTTTAAATCATATACTTGTATGTAGTTTCTCCTCTGCTCACCAAGTTTTAAAAAGTTTGTTAAACTTTTTTCTTTTCATTTTTGAAACAGGGTCTTGCTCTGTAGTTCAGGCTGGTCCTGATGCACTATGTAGCCCAGGCTGGCCTCAAACACAAAACAGTCCTCCTGTCTCAGCCTCCTCCTGTCTCAGAGTGCTGGGATTACAGGCATGGGCCACCAGCCACCATACCTGGCTTATGTGGTGCTGGGAAATTGAACTCAGGGCCTTAAGCTTGCCCACCATGAACTATTCCTTCATCCCTTGTTAAACTTTGATATCAAGGGGCTGGAGGAATGGCACAACAGTAGAAGCATTTACCTTGCGAGCGTGAGGCCCTGGGTTTGATTCCCCAGCACCACATAAACTGGGCATGGTGGCACATGCCTGTAATTCCAGCACTGGGGAGGCTGAGGTAGGAGGATTGCCACGAGTCCAAGGTTAGCCTGGGTTCTATAGTGAATTCAGCACCAGCCTAGGCTATAGAGTGAGACATTGTCTCAAAAACAAATAAACAAAAAAACCCCACTTTGATATTTGCTATTAAAAAAGGTCAGAGTTTTTGCATGCATGTGTGTGTGTATGTATATGTGTATAGTATTGAGGAGTCACATTGAGCTATATCCTTGGCCAGCTCTCTTTCAAAATTTTTTATTTTGATACAGGATCTTGCTAAGTCACTAAGTTAAACAGGCTGGGCTTGAATTTATGATTCTCCTGCATCAGCATCCCAGTGTGCTATTACAGGCATGTACCTCCATGCTAAGCTAAGAACAGATTTTATTGTTTGTTTGTTTGTTTGTTTAAGCCCTTTCTTGAGACAGGATCTTGTTCTATACTCCAGGCTGGTCCTAAACTCACTTTTTATAGTCCAAGCTGGACTCAAACTCACAGCAATCATCCTGTCTCTACCTTGTAAGATTACAGGCATGTACCAGCATGCCCGGCTTATGTGGTGCTGGGGAACGGAACCTAGGGTCTTGTACTTGCTAGGCAATTGCATTAACTGCTGAGCTATGGCCTTGGCCCCATGTCCTGTGATTTTATGATTTATGGTAAGCATTTTTTGTACCCATTCTTTTCCCACAATAAATATGAAAAGAAAAGTCTACTTGGGACTGCACAGCCAACTCACCCTCTCCTTCATGGGGTGAGTGAACCCATATAGTTAACCAGCCATATATCTCTAGGTAATGAAACCTAGAGTAATGTGTTTTTGATGTCTTTGTCCCAAAACACAACAATTATTTTCTTGAGACAGGATTTTGTTCTCTAAGTTGCCCAGGCAGGACTCAAACTCATGATCCTCCTATCTTAGCTTCCCTAAGTGCTGGTATTACAGGCATACAGCACTGTACCTGGCTTCTCTTTGCTGTTAAATGTTAAGAGGACTATGGTCAAAAGATTTCAACAGGGCTGGAAAAATGGCACAGTGTTTAAGGTGCTTGCTTTGCAAGCGCAAGGCCCCAAGTTCAATTTCCCAGCATCACATGAAGCCAGGCATGGTGATGTGTGCCTATATCCCAGC
Organism: Ctenodactylus gundi; assembly: GCA_004027205.1. Lineage (NCBI taxonomy): Eukaryota > Metazoa > Chordata > Mammalia > Rodentia > Ctenodactylidae > Ctenodactylus > Ctenodactylus gundi. The sequence continues at coordinate 176,529 of PVKB01003603.1, read as the reverse complement.
ACTTGGGAGGCTGAGGCAGGAGGATTGCCGAGAATTCAGGACCAGCCTGGGCTCAAAAAATAAAATACTTAAAAAAATAAACAACCCCGATTTCAACAGCTCCTTTTCTTTTTTTCTTTTTTTTTTGAGAGAGTTTGGCTTTTATTCCATTTAGTTTTTTGGTTTAATTTACATATTGCATCCTTTTCTCCTTCCCATCCTCTCACCCTCCCACTTTCCCTTTCCACCTCCACAAAATCCATAATCTTACTTTATTCCATATCTCTTTTTCATGGTTTGATTTTCTCATATTAGAGAAACCAGATGATATTTAACTTCCTGGGTTTGTTTCATTTTATTGATCATAATGATGGTCCCAAGCTGCATCCATTTTCCTACAAATGACTCAAATTTGTTATTCTTTATGGCAGAGTAGTATTCCATTGTGTACACATATCACATTTTCTTTACTTAGTTGCCTGTAGTCGGGCATCCTGGCTTCTTCCAAAATTTGACCATTATATATTGTGCTGCCACAAACACGGGTATTAATGTATCACTACTGTATGATGACTTTAACTCTTTTGGGAAGGTACCCAGAAGGGGTGTAGTACATAACAGCTCTTTTCTCAAACTCTCACAAGAACATATGAAATCTAAAGTTGCTTTAAGTATATTCTTAAGGGACTGGAGGAATGGCACAGGGGTTAAAGTACTTGCATAATGAGCACGAGGCCCTGAGTTCAATTCCCCAGCAGTACATAAAGCTGGGTGTGGTGGTGCAGGCCTGGAATTCCAACACTTTGGGAGTCCTAGACAGGAGAATTGCCCAAGGCCCCTGAATTCAATCACCAGTACTGGGCATGGATGTGGTACATACAAGGCTGTAGATTTTTCCAGAAGGAGTCCGGCCCCGAGGTTATTATCTGTGTGACCTGGGTAAATTATCCCACCTCTCTGAACCTCAGTTTCTTCATCCATAAAGGGAGAATAAAATGTGACTGCTGTTAATGAAATTACTATGATATTAAATGAACTCAAACATACAAAGCACTTAAAGTGGCACAAAATAAACGCTAGAAATGTTGGCGCTTATGAAGTTCAACTCCAGCTGCAGATATTTATCGCAGCATTAATTTCTCTCTGTTTGGTTTGGATTTTGGCATGGGTGTGCCGCACTTGTGTTGGGACATGCTGTTCATGTATTCCTGCTTAAGAAACAGATGAATGGAGAGCCAAAATTCTCAGTTTGTTTTTTTATTTCATTTATTTTTTTGAGGATAGGTCTCACTCTGTAATCCAGGCTGGCCCTAAACTCACTGTGTAGCCTAGGCTGGTCTCAAATTCAAGGCAATCTTCCAAGTGCTGGGACTACAGGTGTGCGCCACCACATCTGGCTTACATAGTGCTGAGGAATCCTTGCACTTGCTAGGTAAGAGTTTTAACCACTGAGCTACGTCCTCAGCCTTGTAAGGCTGTGTTGTAATTAAAAGTAGAGGCAGTCTTGTTTTTTATTTTTGTTTTCATTTTGAGACAGGGTCTCACTCTATAGTCCAGGCCGGTCCTGAATTCACTATGGAGCCCAGGTTAGCCTTGAACTCAGGGTAATCCTTCTGCCTTGGCCTTCTGGCTGGCGTTGGGGAATCGAACTCAGGTGCTTAGCACTTATTAGGCAAGTGCTTTAACCACGAAGCTATTCCTCCGGCCCCACTGTTCATTTTTTAAATGTGATTTTATACTACTACTCATCCCTGGCTCATGCCTCTCTGTATATTGGACATAAGAAAAATGATAATAAAGAACAGCTACTGAATGCCTTGTACGTCAAATATGGAACTGGATAAGGGAGGGGGATAGAAGAACAGCTTGGCGACACAGTGTAATAAAATAAAACAAAATTTAAGGTGAGAAAACAAGAGGAGAGAAAATGTGCCTTTTAGGCGAAATAACTTGCCTGTGAAGGTGTAGCTGGTTTTGAGCAAAGCGGGAATGAAAACCCAGGGCGTCAGATCCTAACAGCTTGCATTTCCTACTCTGCTGAGGACTCCTTCAGGTCTTAACTTCTTGGACTTTGCATATTCCTGTATGAGGGAAACAGCTTCATTTCAATATGCAGAAATGTGACACATTACATTTATCAGAGGCAAGAAGAAAAAAAGGGCTTACTGGGGTGTTTCACATGTTTTCTGCTACAAACTCTAAGAGATGCCTTGAATTGTATCAATCACAGAGCCATTGTGAACTCTTGTTTCTTAAAAAAAAAGAACTAAGTCAAAAAATCATTCCGGGGGTGCAGGGGAGGGAAATCCCTTATGTTTATTAAAAGACATTTGTGTTTGATTCAATCACTCAAAATTCTCTTTGAGTTGTAATGTACATACATTGAAAACTCTGCTGGACGTACACAATGTGCTTTTTAATTGAAAACAAAGACAATCTCTGATCTTTGTTAATGTCCATATGTGTATTTAGCACAAGCTTTTCAGACTAGAACAACGAACTTTTTCATTTACGCAAGAAATGCTGAAATAAAATCTAACTCTGAGCTCTTGATATGAATTTACTAAAATTGTAAAAATCTGTAAGGTTAGGTAGGACTTATAACCAGAAGAAATGTGGCTAGAATTACAAGCTCTATTTATTTATTTATTTATTTAGAGACAGACTCTTGCTCTGGCAAGCTCTTTATTGAATCTCTGGTTTTAGATAAAAAGTACAGTTCAGATTCATATCATAGGAAGAATAGTGAGATTTGTATTCATTCAGCAAATATTTGTTTGTATGTATGTATTTGAGACAGGGTCTCTCTCTCTCTCTTTTCTCTTTCTTTCTCTCTCTGTAGTCCACTATAGTTCTGAACTTATTAGGTAGTTTAGGCTGGCCTCAAACTCACAGCAATCTTCCTGCCTCAGCCTCCCAAGTGCTGGGATTACAGGTGTGAGCTACCCTGCCCAGCTTATGTGGTGCTGGGAATTGAACGCAAGAGCTTGTACTTGCTAGGCAAGCACTCTAGCTGCTGTACTATTCCTCTAGACCTGATTATTTTTTTCATATGATCATTTTTAGTGAAATTTCTGTATTTGTGTGAAATAAAAAATTAGGAGACTATCTCTTGGTTTGTTTTGTAAAAAATAATAAGGGGCTGGAGGAATAAATAGCATGGCAGTTAAAGAGCTTGCCTAGCAAGTGCAAGTCACCGACCTCAATTCCCCAGCACCACATGAGCCAGGTGTGGTGGCTTATGCCTCTTATCCCAGCACTTGGGAGGCTGAGACAGGAGGATTGCTGTGAGTCCAAGGCCAGCCTGGGCTCCATAGTGAGTTCAAGACCAGACTGGACTACAGAGCGAGACCCTGTCTAAAAAACAACAAAACACACACACACACACACACACACACACACACACACACACACACACCCAAACCCAAAAGAAATAATAGTAGTTTCTTTGCTACTTATATAATAAGATCCAGTTAATTTCTTGACATATTTGGATAATAACATCTCTAATCAAGAGAGTAGTAGTTGTGTGCTGAAAAACTATAATTCTTAGGAGCAAATTTATTTTTTAGCTTTTTTTGTCAATTTTTATACAGCAAATAACTTTATGTTAATTATAACATCATGGCTGCTTAAAAATTACCTTAGCTTTTCATGGACTGACATTTATTTTGGTCTCTTTCCAAATTGTCATGTCCAGTTTTAGAGGGTTTTTTTTTTTTTTATTACAAAGCAACTATTAATACTTTGGGTGGTACCTCACAAGAATAAAAAACAATGGGAAGGGGTAACCCCTCGCCCCCTGAGTTGGCCCAGGGGGAGAAAGGCTCCTTGGGGGGAAGGAAGCACAAAAGGGACCTTCCACACACGCAGGGCAAGAGAACGTCATCAGTGCTGGGACTGTGAGCAGTAGAGGAGAAGACATGGGCAGGATGGGACTGGCCCAGGCTCGCCTGTGAAAGGCATGAGGGTTGGACATGAAGCCACAGAGCTACTTGGGTTCCTCTTAAAAGCAAATTTATTTCGTAACCAAAACATTTTTTCACCCACAGGGTAATTAATGTGTGGAGTTCCATCTTTTTTTTTAAACAGAATCTCACTCTGTAGCCCAGGCTGATTCTGACCTCACTATGGAGCCCAGGCTGGCCTTGGACTCACTGTAATCCTTCTGCCTCAGCCTCCCAGTGCTGTGATTACAGGTGTGTGCCACCATGCCCAGCTTGATGTGGTACTAGGGAATCCAATTCAGGGCCCTGTTGCTTACTAGGCAAGTGTTTAACTGCTGTGCTATTCCTCCAGTCCCTGGAGTCCCGTTTTAATACAGTGTCCATCTGCTTTTATTTCAGTGCCTTGTACTTATCATTCAATCCTGGCTGAAGAAATTTGGTTACCATAAGATTATCTTACTTTCCTTCTACCTGGAAGGAGCAGCTTCCATTGCCATGTTACTTCTGGGTCAGGAATCCTATTACTGTTTGGCTCTTTATCTCACTGTTATCATGTAAGTAAGTGACTGTTCCGATCTCAAAATTACTTGGGGTCTTGCCGCTCACCCTCGCAAGCAGTGGAACATCACTGATCTGAGCTGAATTTATTTTTTTTAATTTAGGGACAGCATCTCACTCTGTAGTCCAGCCTGGTCCTGAACTCACTAGATAGTCCAGGCTGGCCTTGAACTCATGGCAATCCTCCTGCCTCAGCCTCCTGAGTGCTGGGATTTGGGGCTGAATAGACTCTTAGTCTCCTAAACTGCTGGGATTACAGGCATGTGCCACTGTGCCTGCCTCACATTTTTGAGACAGAGTTGCTTTGTGGTCGAGGCTGGCCCTGAACTCTCACTCTGTAGCCCAGGCTAGCTGTGAACTGATGGTAGTCCTCTGGCCTTGGCCTCCTCAGTGCTGGGGTTACAGGTGTGCACCACCACGCCCAGCGCACATTCTCTTTATCCATTTACCTCTAGGTGGGCACCTGGCTGATTCTTTAGTTTATGAACAGAGCCACAATAAGCACCAATGCACAGTTACCTCTTTGGCAGGGGGTTTCATTTCCTTTCGATATATACCCATAAGTGGACCAGCTGCAGCATGTGTCAGATACTGTTCTCCATAATGGTTGTTCTAATTCACATTCTTAGGAACAGTGTATAGAAGTTCCTTTTTCTCCATATCCTCACCAGAATTTAAAAAAATGTTCTATTTTTATGATAATAGCCATTCTAACTAATTGAGATAGTATCTCATTATAATTTTATTTTGCATTTCCCTGATGGATACTGATAATGATCATTTTTCATATATTTTTTTGTCCATCTATGTTTTTGGTGTATTCCTGTAATCCTAGCATTTGGGAGGCTGAGGCAGGAGGATTGTTATGACTTCAAGGCCAGCTTGGGTTACATAATGCTTTCAGGATGAACATGAGCTACAAAGCAAGACCCTTTTTCAAAAAGTTTTTTCTTCTTTTGTGAAGTATCTATTAGATCATTTACCTATTTTTATTTATTTATTTTTGGTGGAAAATGTGGGTATCCATCTCCATTTGCCCATTTTAAAATTTGATATTTTTTGTTATTAAGTTTTCAAAATTGCCTATACCTATGTCTTGAAGAGTTTTTCCTGTTCTATTTTCTACTAGTTTCATAGTTTCAGGTCCTATATTTAGATCTTTTTTGATTGTTCGTTTTGAGACAGGGTCTTGCTCTGTAGTCCAGGCTGGTCCTGAACTCATTACTGAGTCCAAGCTGACCTTAAATTCACAGCAATCCTCCTGCCTCAGCCTCCTTCCTGAATGTTGGGTGCACAGATATGTGCCACCATGCCTGGTTTATATGATGATGGGGAACTGAACTCAGGGCTTTGTGCTTGCTGGACAAGTTCCCTAACTGCTGCAATATTTCTCCAGCTTCTTGATGTGGTTTTAAAATAACAAAATCTGTATCTCCTCGTTGTAAAATTTTCATATATGTGCAATATCTTAACTTTTTTTCCCCTAGGGTGATTCTTCAAGCTTCCTTTTACTTGTTAACCCTGCCACTGGCTGACATGATCGATGCCGACTTATGGAAGTTCAATAGGCTGTACGTATATTTAATCAGATATTAGTTACAAAAGGTCGTGCACACAGGCAGGACCCGTCAGTTTCTACATCTCAGTCATATTAACACTCTGAATCGCATGCTGGAGAGATGATCCTAAAAGGCCTCACTGGGAAGGAGGGAGCACAGTAACAGAATATTCATATTTGTTTGCCCTGGGCAACTATTCCTTCCTTCTGAAAGAACATTATACTTTTTTTAATTGCTCAGGTATACATAGCCAGTGCTACTATATAGTAGGGTTAAAACTCAGAAGCCGAAGTGAGATTGTTATTAGCGTTATGCTGTACGCATTGCACTAGCTACTAGATGATAAGGGGAAGTGACCTTTGCTGGCTTATGATGTAAGAATTCAAAGGAAAAAAATCCAGGTTTGTCATATTCTTCCTTATTCATAAAAGTCTCAGCTGATGGTAAGAGGTTTTGTTCTTGGAGCTTGGGATGTGCCTCAGTGGTTCAATCCCTGTGTCCATTCTCCAGCACCACATGAGCTGGGCATGGTGTCATATGCCAGTACTCCCAGCACCTAGGAGGCTGAGGCAGGAGGATTGCCATGTGCTGAAGGCCAGCCGGGGTTACACAGAGAGTTCGAGACAAGCCTGAACTAGAGAGCAAGATCTGTCTCACAAAAAAAAAAAAAAAAGCTTTTGGCTATAAGCATTTTAGATTACTTATCAAATTCTCTTGGCTTGTAAATACCTTCTGACATGTGCCCTATTTTACAGATTAGAAAAGAATATATTATTTTAAGACAGTGGCTCATTCTTTTTTAGCTTTGTAGAAGCGTTTACACTATAGGGCTTTTTTTCCCCCCCTTTTTTTTTTCTTGGGGCAAGTTAACTTAAGGAAAATTTTGCCCTTTGCTTGATACCTTCTTTCTAAGAATTCTTTACTGTTGCAAAGTCTGGCTCCTAAACTCCTAACTCAAAGATGCAAACTGGGCATGGTAGTGCACACCTGTAATCCCAGCACTCTGGAGGCAGAGTTAGGAGAACTGCTCTGAGTTTAGGGCCAGCCTGAGCTTTCTGATCAGTTCAGGACCAGTCTGGATTACAGAGTGAAACTCTGTCTCAAAAAAAAAAAAAAAAAAAAAAATCATGAGTCAAAGTTTCAGAGATGAAGAAGTCTCTGCCTTCACTTTTGCTTCCCTTGTGCTGAGAAAGGTGATTGGCTCAAAACATTTTTTGTTATCAAATGAATAAGTGAACAAGAAGTAACTTCAGTAAAAACATCTCTTCATTTTTATTATTTTTAAAACAATTTCAGTGCTGGGGATGGAATTTAGGGCCTCATTCAGGCTGAGCACACGTGCTGCCACTGAACTACACCGCTGGCCCTCAAATTCTTTTTGATTGAGTTACAAACAAATAAAATGTTTCAAATGTTTTGAAATGAAAGGATGCCCACATTTCCCAAATGCCCCTGCGCATAGACACTCTCTGACTTTTGACCACTCACAGCTCACCACGGCTATGGGTGACAAATATGGATTATTGATGCAACAAATGTGGGTTGGGTCCCAGTTTCAGGGGATGTGGGAAATGCCAGGGTCCCATGTGGCCGGCAGTTCTGTGCACTCTGCAGGCTACACCAATGCTCTTTGTTCCTTCATATCACAACTAAGTGTGCACTGGCAGGCAGCATACTGGAGTGGACTTGAGTGGTTACTTGAACATCTTTGTGCTTTCTGCTCCTGTAACTCCATTGCATATTTATCAAGGGTCAATGCTTTTTAATTTCAAATCTGTTAATGTCAGATATATTTGTTATTGTATTATTTATTTATTTTTGAGATAGTTTCTCTCTGTAGTCCAGGCTCATCCTGAACTCACCATGAAGCCCAGGCTGGTCTTGGACTCAAGGCAATCCTCCTGCCTCAGCATGCAGAGTTCTGGGATTACAGGCCTGCACCACCACATCTGGTTTATGGGAATCCAACTTGGGTACTTCGAACTTTCTTCCAGCCCCTTATTTGTTTATTTAACTTTTATTTTTGAGGCAGTGTCTTGCTCTGTAGTCCAGGTTGGCTCTGAACTTACTAGTAGGCCAGGATGGCCTCAGACTCAGGCAATCTTCCTGCCTCAGGCTCAGAGTGCTGAGATTACAGGCATAGGCCACCTCACCCATCTTCTGCGGTGCTGGGGAATTGAACTCTGTGCTTGAGCTCGCTAGGCAAGTGCTTTACCACTATGCCATTCCTCCAGCCCCTGTTTATTTAACTTTTCACAGTACTGGGATAGAACCCAGGGTCTCACGTGTGCTAGGCAAGCACTCTACCACACAGCCGCTTACCCAGCCATTTTTATTTTTATTTATTCATTTTTTTGAGACAGGGTCTTGCTTTGTAGCCCAGTTGGGTCCTGAACTCACTAGGTAGTTCAGGCTGGTCTCCTACCTTAGTCTCCAACTGCTGAGATTATAGGTGTGCACCACCACGCCCAGCTTTATGTGGTGCTGGGAAATCAACCTCAGGTCCTTGTGCTTGCAAGGCAAGCACTTAAACTGCTGTGCCATTCCTCCAACCCCCCACCCCCCCACCACCACCTCTTTTTATTTTTTGAGACAGTGTCTCAGTAAGTTGCCCAGACTGGCCTTGAACTTGTGGTCCTCCTGCCTCAACTTCCTGAATAGATGGCATTACAGGCCTGTGCCAACATGCCTGGCTTCTAATTACAAATTTTAATGACAGTTTTATATAAACTTATGATATAGAAGTGCAAAATTCAGGTTACTTTTATGAAAACTAAGATGAATGCTTGAGGAAGACTTGATAAAGGTAATTAAAAAAGCCATCAAGCTTGTAGTGAGGACTATTAACATTTTAGGAAAAAATCATAAATATCTAAAGGTGCTTTTTTTGAGACAGTCTCTCCCTCTATATATATATAGTCCAGGCTGGTCCTGAACTCACAATGTAACCTAGGCTGGCCTTGAACTCATGGCATACCTCCTGTCTCAGCCTCCGAGTGTTTTACAGGCATGCACCATCATGCCCAGCTTCTATGGTGCTAGGGACTTGAACTCAGGGCCTTCTCCTTGCAAGGCAAGTGCTCTAACAGCTATGCCATTCCTCTAGCCCACCTGATTTATTTCTTAAGGCCTGATTATTTAAAAGAATACATAGCAGGATTCTAGGAATAGAGTAAAGTAAACCTTAAAGGATTTGGGGCAGAAAGACTAAAATGTGAATACCAGCTCTCCCATTTACTTGGCATGGCTGTGGATGAGCTTGTTTCTTCTCCCATCTCTGGAATAAGGGTCGGGATATCTTCCTCATGGGATTGTTGTGGACTTTAAACAAAATACCCACGTAGACCACTTATTACAATACAGGCCACATATAGCTTTTACTTACTGAGCATTTAATAAATGAGCCATGTCTTCTCTTTGGTCTTAGTTCCTTTCTCTAAGAGTTAAGTTCTTCTAGTGCTATAACTCCTCAAAACTAACAACAGATTCATATTTTATCATTACTATGCTATTTCTATTATTGTTTACTTTGAGTCAAGGAGGACTTCCCAGAAGAGGAGGTCCTGGATCCATAGATATACATGTATATACACGTCATTTGTATTTGATAAAGGTCCCTGGTGTTCTTGTCCATTCCAGGTCACCTGTTCCTTCAGCGATATTTGGCTGTAATGCTTTGTTCACCAGACCTGCCCAGTATTTAGCTCCGATGGTGATACTGTCAGGGCTGTTCCAGTATGGATACCGGAACCCAAACAGCAGGTAGAGTAACAAAATCCTTGAAGTCATGTAACCCAAAAATTATGAAAGCACGGGGCCAGAAGGCATAGACCTATAATCCCATGCTCTGGAAGGCAGAAGTAGGATCGTGAGTTCAAGTGCATCCTAGCAACTTAGTGATGCCCTCTCTCACATCAAAAGAAACTAAAAATGGGCTAGGAATGTGGCTCACTGTGAAGGCCCTGAGTCCCCCTGCCTCAAAAGAGAAACACAAAAGCAAACTCATCCTTCCCTGTTAATTACTAAGCTATTGTCTCAGACTTTGGATATAATTAGTTACTAATTCACCTATCTCAGGTAAGCAATAATAAAAAGTATTAAAGGGACTTTAATAGGGTTATCTTTAATGCTATGTATTATTTAAGTTACATATATTATAGATAACTATGTCATTCTTACTAAGCTACAAATTGATTGTTGTGGTTTGGATCTGGAACGTCTCCCCAAAGCCTATGTATCTGGATGTTGTGAAGTACCTACAGAATCACGTTGTTAAGAGTAAGGTCCTGGCTGGAAGGGGTGGAACAGTGGGAATTTACCTGGAGGAGGCAGAACACTGGGACAGGCCCTGAAAGGACAGATGCTAGCTCCGCCCCTCCTTGCTCACTTGGCTTCCCGTCTGCCATGCTGTGAGCAACTCCTCTCCTCATAGGCCTCTGCCACGTGCTTCCACCACTACCGGACGCCTACGAATGGACTGGGACCTCCTTAACTGTGAGCTAAAGTAACTCTTTCCTCCCTTAAGTTGTGGAGGTTGGGACTGTGTCCCTGTAATGGAAAAGGAACTCAGATGGCTTTCTCTAAGTCATCCCTTCATTATAATTACATTTCGCAAGTATTTTTAGGGCCTGATATGGCATAGGAGATGCAAAGGTCCTGGGAGTGCAGGATGGAAAGGAGCCTCTCAGGGGACTAGGAAATACACACCAGCTGTGAGAAGGGCCCTACCAGCGGGGTAACATGGCGCTGTGGCAATGGGAGGCCCTGCCTCAGTCCACCCGGGGCCAGAGAGCCGGAGGGGAGCGCCCTGCCCGAGCCCGGAGGACTGCTGCTCAAGAAAAAGGAAACAACATGACAAACGTCCGAAAGCATGTGTGAACCCTCAGTAAGCTACGCACCTGTTCAGAACCCGGTTAATCCTGTCGAGAGTTGCCGAGCCCTTTCCTCCATATTTATTAGTCTATGTAGGTGACGCACAGTGGATACACGGAGCTTGAGTGTTTCGTGCGCACACAAATCGCGTCATCATCATAATCCCTTCCCCTCCCCCGACAGTGGCCGAGTCTGTGTCTCTGTGACACAGCAGCCAGGTGCAGCACTGAACAAAACCAGGGCGATCTCTCCTTTCACGAGCTTACGGTCCAGCGGCAGGAGGCAGGCACAGCACTGAACAAAGTATACGCGAGCTCTCTGGCGAGAAATACAGGTAGAAGGAGACCGGGAAGTGTGGGGAGGGGCAGGTGGAAAGCACGGGAGTTAGGGCTGGCCCAGCAAGCACAAGGCCCTGCGCCGGGCATGCTAGTGCATGCCTATCATCTCAGCACTCAGGAGGCTGCGGCAGGAGGATTTCTGTGCCATGGAGACCAGCGTGGGCTACATAGTGAGTTCAGGACTAGCCTGGACTACAGAGTGAGACATTATCTCAAAAAAAAAAAAAAAAAAAAAAAGTTAGGGAGAGCTGCATTTAAAAATAGGATAACGGAGAAGGCCTCGCTGTAAAGGTGATGTTTAAATAAAGACCTGAAAAAATATGGGAGTGCACCATGGAGGCTCTGTGGGGGAAGTATGTTCCCAGCAACAGGCAGGTCAGGTGCAAAGGCCCTGAGGTGCAGCATACCCAGCATTTTAAGTTCATCGAGAAAGCCAGTGTGGTGGGAGCAGTGTGAGCAAGAGCGAGGGAAGTCGCGATGTGGAGGGTGCCAGACCTCCAGGGCCTTGGGGTCCTTCGTTACTTTGTTTCACTGGCAGATGAATGGTGAGGGTGAAATACTAAAAGCGTGGTGACGGACTGAAGAGACTATTTTCAGAGAAATTTTAGGTTTATGACAAGATTGAGCAGAAAGTGCGCAGTGCGCCCCTCAACTCCCACGCTTTCCCGCAGGTACAGCCTCGCCCATGGTCAGTGCTCAGAGTGGCACTGTGTGACAGTGATGAGCAGGCATTGACGTATCATTGCCATCCAGAGTCCAGAGTTTATAAGTAGGTTCAGTCTGTGGTCATACATTCTAAGGGTTTGAACAAATGTGTAATGAAGTGTACCCGCCATTACATCAACAGTACCACGTGGATGCTTTCACTGCTCTAGCAATCCCCTGGACTGTACGTACCTACTGGTCCCTTACTCCCACTAACACCTGGGAAGCACTGGTATTTTTATCGTCTCCATAGGTTTGCCTTTTCCAGGATGTCATATATCTGGAATTCTACCATCTCTAACATGTTCGGATTATCTTCTGTCATTCAATAACATCCATTTAAGTTTTTTGTACATCTTTTCAGGGCTTGATTTGTTGCTTTTAAAACTAAGTAATGGTCTGTTGTTTAGATGTACCATAGTTTATCCATTCACCTATTCGAGAAGAGTTTGGTTGCTTTCAGGTTTTGGAAATGCTATAAACATCCATGTAGTTTTTTATGTGGTCATACTTTCCATTTTATGTAGGCGAATGCCAAGGGTATGATGGCCAAACCAAGTAACAAGAGTATATTTAGATTTCTAAAACATTGCCAAACCCTTATCCAAAGTGGCTATACCACTCTGCACTCTTACCAGAAATGATAAGAGTTCCTGTTGCTGTTCCCCTATTTATTGAGGTGCTACATGCATATATTCAGCATTTAGTTTCGTCCATGTTCTAATGTTGGCCAGTCTAGTAGATGGTTTGTCTTCATTACTTTCTCATCACTGCAACAGAATACCTAACAAGTACAACTTTAGAGAAAAAAGATTTATTTTTGCTCGTCATTTCAGAAGGTCATAGTCCATTCACAGGTGGACAGCTGGAAATGGTGGAATGGGACTGAAGCCAGAGAGAGAGAGAGCTCCTCATGGTACGATAGGACACAGGCAAGTCTGGGAGAAATAACTGAACCGGCACACCCTCCTCTAGGTCAGACCCCAAGCATCCAGCCCCTCCAGCCAGGCCCCACCTTCCAATAGTACACAGTATCCATAGATTACATGAGGGTTTTGGGGGACACTGCAGGTCCAGACCATAACATTCTGCCTCTGGCTCCCAAAAGACTCATGTTTACCTCCTGATGCAAAATACATTTAGACCTTCCTCTAAGAGTTGCTAAAGTCTTGTAGTTCTAGCACTGCTGAAAGTCTCCTCTGAGATGCAAGGCAAACTTACAGCTGTGAGCTCCTATGAAAACCAGAATTAAGCACTTCCAATAAAAAATGGAACAGGGTAAATATTCCCACTGCAAAAGGGAAGGATGGAAGGATAAAAGGCAACTGGGCCCAAACAGGTTTTAAACAAGGCAGGGCAAAGGTTAAATCCTGTAGCTCCATGTTGAGCACCCAGAGTAAGCTGTGGCAGCAGTGACATGTGTACTCCAAAGGGCTCGAATGGCCCTGCACCTCGAGTACAACCATGGGCTGCAATCTCCATTTTCTCCCTTTTGGGCTGGCCTCACCCACAGCCTGAAGCCTTCCTTAGGTAGTGATCCATGCTCTTGACTTCTCCAAATGTTGGCGGTCTCCACTGAAGATGTCCTATATCTACAGGTCCTTTTTGTTTGGTAAAACTGAACATTTTTATATCATTTTTCTCTGTCATTTTTTTCTGAGTTAGCTAAAAGTTGCAAGCAGTAGCCATGTAACAGCTTGAACATCAGGCTGCCTTGAGATTTCCTCCCCCGGACTGAGTAGTTCACCTGCCATGGGCCCCAACATAGTTTTATAGATTTGTATCTTACATTCAGGATGATAATCTATTTTGAGTTAATTTTTGTGATGGATATAGTATTTGTTTCTAAATTAGTTTTTCTTTTCTTTTTTTGGCATGTGGATTTTCATTGTTCTAGCCCCGTTCATTAAAAAAAGACTATCTTGGGCTAAAGGAATAGCATAGCAGTTAGTGTTTGCCTAGCAAGTGCAAGGCCTGGAGTTTGATTTCCTAGCACCACAGAAGCTGGGTGAGCACAGGAAGATTGCTGTAAATTCAGAATCAGCCTAGACTACAGAAAAGACCCTGTCTCAAAAAAAAAAAAGAACAAAACAAACAAACAAACAATAAAACACCACAGACTGTCTTGGGCCTGAGGGCATAGCTCAGCTGTTAAAGCACTTGTCTAGCAAGCACAAGGCCTTGGGTTCTATTCCCTAATATGCCTACAACTAGGCATGGAGGTGTATTCCTGTAATATCAGCACTTGAGAGGCCGAGGGAGGAGGATCACCACGAATTTGAGGCCAGCCTGTGCTATACAGTAAGTTAAGAACCAGCCTGGACTACAGAGTCTAAAACAAAAAACAACAGTAAGAACTATCTTTTTTCATTGTATTGCCTTTGCTCTTATGTAGAAGCTCAGCTGACTGTATTTATGTGAATCTATTCTGGGTTGTCTGTTCTGTCCCACTTAGCTGTATGACTAGTTTCTACCAATACTATACTTCTCGATTACTCTAGCTTTATAGTAAGTCTTCAAGGAGGGTAGTGACAATCCTGCAAATTTCTTCTTCTTCAGTATCATCTTGGTTTTTCTGGCTTGTTTGCCTCTCTATCTAAAATTTATAATCAGCATGTCAGTATCTACAAAATAATTTTCTGGGGTTTTCACTGGGATTGCCTTGAATCTAACAGGGAATAACTGACATATGTTAAGCCTTCATATCTATAAATATGAATTATCTCTCCATTTAGTAAATTAGTTCTTTGATTTCTTCCATCAGTTTTGTAGATTTTTTTCATACAGGTCTTGTACATATTTTGTTTGGCTTATACCTAATTATTTCACAGCTGGAGGCACTAATGTAAATGATATTGTACTTTTAATGTAAAATTTCAGTTGTTCATTGCTATTAGCTAGGAAAGCGATTTACTTTTGTATGTTAATCTTGTGTTTTGTAGGTTTTCTATAATTGCTTCATAGTTCCAGGAAGTTGTTGTTTTGTCAATTTTTTTGATTTATATATAAAAGGATTATATGTATATTTACATATATAAGAATTTATTTATATAAATATTTATATAAGAATTCTTATATAAGAATTTATTTATTTATTTTTGAGACAGGGTCTTGCTCTGTAGTCCAGGCTGGTCTTGAACTCGTTATGTAGCCCAGGATGACCTCAAACTCATGGCAATCCTACTGCCTCAGGCTCCTGGGTACTGGGATTATAGGGTGCCTTATCATACCCAACTTATGAAGTGTTGAGAATTGAACCCAGGGCCTTGAACTTTCTAGGCATATGCTGTAACCTTTGTGCTATTCCTCCAGCTCCATAAGGGTTTATTAACTTTCTTACAACTTTTCTCTTCAATATTTTATTACAGATACTTACAAATCTATTATTGTGGTTTGGATCTGGAAATTTCCCTAAAAGTCTTATGTATTTGGATGTTATGGATTATCTATGGAACCATGTGCTGTTAGAAGATTGGAACCTTGTCTGAAGGGTGGATTATGGGTGTGTGGTATATTAAGAAGGCATATGAATTGGATTACAGGAATGTGGTGGGGGCTTAAACCTGGAAGGGTAGGACACTGAAGTTGGACCCAGAAGGGTCAGATCATTGGGACAGGACCTTGAAGGATATATGCTGCTTTTTGCCTTCCATCTGGGACTTGACTTGATTTAGTTTGACTCTCTGTTTGCAATGCTGTGAGGATTGGCCTCCACCTCTACCTCTGCCATGTGCTCCCACTGCAGCTGGCTGCCCATGAATGGACTGTGACCTTCTGAAACTGTGAGCTGAAATGAACTGTGAAAGAAAATAAATTTTCCTCCTCTAACTGTGCATGTTGAGTATTTAGTCACAGCAACAAAAATGTAACTAAGACAGGGGGAAGGTCAAAAAGAGAAAAGGGAAGAATTTGTAACTTTGCCATGATATATATGTGCACAAAATACTCAAGATCAATGTAAACTTCATTTTTTTCACTTACACATATCAATAAAATGGGGGTGGGTGGGTGGAATAACTAAGACAGAAATTGGTAACAGGAGTGGCATTGCTGCTTATGACTTTACCTGACCATATGGATGGAAGCCTTTGGAACTGATTTGTGGGAGTTTGGAAAAGTTTGAGGTTGCTGGCTAGAGAAGCCTTGGAATGTTTTGAGCTGAAGACTCTGGTTGGAGGTCAGAAGACCAGAATGCGGATAGAAGTGTGGATTGGAAAGGCCAGGCTCAAGAAGTTTCTGACAGGAAACTGTATTGTCAATTGGTGTAAAAACCATACATGCTATGCTCTGGCAGAAAGTTTATCGGCATTTTGCCCTTGTCCAGAAATTGAGGTATAGGGCAGCAGACTACAGACTACTTAATCTGGTGGAGGAAATCTCAAGGCAGTCTGATATTCAGGCTGCCACTGTTTGCAGCATTTAGCCAACTCTGTGGTGAAAGGCAGGAGAAGATGGCAGAGAAAACAGATGTAAAAAGTTTGCCGTGCCAGACTAAAATGGTCTGCAGTAGTGGGGCCAAAGAAGATGGGGAAGTTAAAAAGACTAGCATTCGAAAGAAGCCAACTACTTGAGAGTTTCTCAGGAATTCGCAAGACTTTACCCTTCGTTTATTAAAGGGTGAAAAGGTAAAGAAACTTTCTTTGAGAAGAGTACTCCAGAGCTCCCTGTCGGGCCAAAGAGAAGAGTTTGCCAGAGTTCAGCTCCCTGGTGTTCAACAATCCAGGCACTCAGAAGCTGCTGTGGCCATGGCACAAGGGGACCAGGCCAGATTTAAGATCTGGCAATGGATCTTGGCAATGTCCACATGGTCCTGGTTTTACAGGAATGCAGAATAAAAGAGTTGTGGGGTCATGTATGCTTCCACCCAGATTTCAGAGAAACCTTCCTAGGGACAGGATGGATACTTCTGCTGAAACCTAGATGACATGGCTGTTCCTTTGGGTAGGCTTGGTTCCTGAAGAAGTGCCGATCGTGCCACCTTTTAGCAAACCATACATCCTTACCATTTCATACATCCTTCTAGTCACTGTCCCTGCCACACTGCTGCACTTACTTTATGAATGTCTCCTTTGTCAGCTCCTAGTGACAACATATTCTTTGTCTACCATCCTAGTCTGCTTGTTCTGTGATAGGAAGTAAACTTTCATTTTTGTCTCTTTACTACACTGCTAAAATGTTCTAACACAAAACTCAGTTCATGTCTTTATCCTGCTTAAAAATATTCAGTGACTTTCCTTTACCTCGAGTGATCTATCCCCTAAATACAGCACTGCAGTGATTGAGTATTTTAATCATGTAAGAAAAAGTCAAATTTGTCAAGTGAATTTTATGGACACTTTTGCCTATGACAGGCCTTTATTAAGTAATGACTTAAAAGAAATTTAAACCAAAATGACGAGTGAATAACTGCGTATAGTTCTCAAATAACCAAAGTCAAAAAGTTATGATATTTGGGAAACTCTGATGTATAGGTTTAATAAATTCTTCTAGGGGTTGGAGGCATAGTTTAATAGTTAGATTGATTGGCTAGCATGTGCAAGGCCCCGGGTTCAATCCTCCAGTGTGGATTGTCTGTGGCTACACAGTGAGTTCAGGACCTGCCTGGACTACAGAAAGAGGCCCTTTCTCAAAAAATAAATAAAAATAAAAGATTACCCTACAGTGTGCAGAACTGTTTGAAGACAAGTTAGCCAAATAGCAGAGAAAGAACAATATAAAGGCTAAGGAAGTGGTTTCATGTGAGAAGTGCTCGTGCTGTCCTGAGCAAGAGCAGTACAACCAGGAAGGCAGGAAGGAAGCTGGTGTGAGAGAGCTTACGGAGTTAGAAGAAACAGGACTTGGTAATCCCTGATTATGGGGGCCCGAGCCGCAGGAGCACTTGTGTGTTCAGCAGTGAGTATCTGCAGGTGGTACACTGGGCTGCTCTGGATCACATTTTTTTTTTTCCTTTAGAACTTGAAGCAACCTTTTCTTTGTTTCAGTTTTTTCATTTACTGGGTAATTTTTTCCCATCTGCACCAATAATTTGCTCTAAGTCCAGGTAGCATTAAACCAGCAGTGTTGTAGTAGAAAACCATGATGGTAGAAGAGGGCGGGAACAGACTCGGGTAGGGGTGACCCAAACCTTCTGTCACCTATTTTGATCATTGATGCATGTGACAGCAACAGAGGAAGAACATGTATGTTTAACTTGTCCCAGTGAATTGTCTCTGCATTTTCTCTCTCTTTTAAGGCAAGGTCTTACTCTGTGATCCAGGCTGGTCCTGAACTTACTATGTAGCCCTACCTCCTCCCATTGTGCAGCCACGTGGAAAAACTAGAAATTTGTTGCTGTTAAACAGAAGCTCTAGGGACTACTTATTTTTGGAGACAGGGTTTTGTTTTGTACTCTAGGCTGGTCCTGAACTCACCATGTAGCCCATGTGAACCTCAAATTCACAGCAATCCTCCTGCCTCAGCCTCCCAAGTCCTGGGACTACAGGTGTGTGGTACCACACCCAGGTATGTGGTGCTGAGGAATCAAACTCAGGGCCTTGTGCTTGCTAGCCAAGAACTTTAATGGCTGTGTTCTGCCTTCAGCCTTAGGGGCTAATTTTGTTGGTTTGACAGTGTGACACGTTGGCAAACTAGTTTCATGACACTGTAAGCATTCTTAGAGGCATACATTCATAAAGGTATTAAAGTAACATTTATCTTTGAGTGATAATTAAACCTTTACATCTGGTGGCCTCACATATCTACTGCTAATCTGAAAGCGTCTGTCTGAAGTTCAAAGGCTAACTGTGCACTTAGCAGGTGTCTCAGGTACTTATTTGTGTTAGGACATGTTACCCAACATCCACAACTTAAAGAGAGGAATGATTTATTTTAGCTCACAATTTCAGAAGTTTTCAGTTCATTCATGTATAGCCGGCAATGGCAGGAAGATTCTGGAGGATGACAGCTACTTGTAGCACTGCAGAGAAAGAATCAGGGGCCTGCAGAAGAAACTGGGGAAGGAGTTTATAACCTTTCCAGGCCACGCACCTGTAATTTAATCTACCACACACCTGTCCTTCACCACACACCTGCAATCTACCTCTCCTGACGGGGCCCCTAACATCATATGACATCCAAGTACCTGAGGCTTTTAGGGGACAGTACAGATAGAAACCAAAACAGGAGGCTATGGTTTCAGGATCAGAGAGTACTGTAAGAGTCATCAGGATAAAGAATTTAGCAGTTGTCTTGGTGGCGCATTCCTGTAATCCCAGCACCCAGCACTCAGGGAGGCTGAGGCAGGAGGATCACATGTTTGCACTCAGCCCAGGCAATTTAGCAACTTAATAAGCCCCTGTCTCAAAATTAAAAAAAAAAAAAAAGCTGGGACTGTAACTCAGTGTAAAGGCCCTGGATTCAGAACTCCACAGGACAGGGACGTTATTCTTCCTCCTGCCATTTTCAAAAGATATTCTGTGATCTTTTGGTTCTATAGAGCAGATTATTTTACTAGATTTACTAGATCTAGATCTACTTCTTGGTAACTCAAGGATACTCCACCTAGCAGCCAGTAAATATAATCAAGTTAGTTGTTAATGGAGATGTCCAACTGGAATACACGGGAGAGAAAACCAATGTAATCTCCTCTGATTATTTTGTATAGTATTATAGTTGGGATCTGGAATGTCTTCCTAAAGCCTCATGTATTTGGATGTTATGGATTTCAGGTGCTGTTAGGATGTGAGACCTGGTCACGAGGTATGGATTACAGGTGTGTGGTTGGAAGAATCTAAACTCTGGCTCTGCTTTGGCTGAGGGTGTAGTCCGGTGGTAAAGCACTTGCCTAACAAGCACAGGCACTGGCTTTGACTCTCCAGCACCACATAAGCTGGGCTTGATGGTGCATATTGGTAATCCAGCACTTAGGAGACTGAGGCAGGAGGATTGCCATGAGTTCCTGGCCAGCCTAGGCTACATAGTGAATTCAAGACCAGCCTGGACTATTACTGCTTCAAACCAAGCCAAACCGAATCAGATCAAACCAAACCTCTTGCTGTCCTACCTCTGGAGGACCCCACTTCTTCCTCTTGTGATGCAAGAACAGTGAGAAACTGTTCTCTGCCAGAACCTTCCTGCCATTGCCAGCCTCCCATGAATGGCCTGAGAGCATCTGAAACTGTGAGCTAAAATAAAACTTTCTGCTGGACCTGGTGGTGCAGGCCTGTAACCTCAGCACTGTGGGAGGCTAAAGCAGAAGGATCATAAATTCAAGCCCAGTCTGGGCAACCTAGTGACTTAGTGAGACCCTGTCTCAAAATAAAACTAAAAACTGGGCTGGTGACATAGGTTAGTGTAAAGGCCCTGGAAAAATAAAACTTTCCTCCCTTGAGTTGTGAGTGTCGGATATTCTGTCCCAGCAACAACAAAGTACGTATGCTGGGTATTTCATGCAGTAATGTTAGAAATGAACCAGTACCTATACCCATAACTCCTCTTTAAAAATTACAATACAAGTCCACATTTTGCATGGAAAAAATGAAACTTTAGTATTTTGTAAAAGAAGGGCTATTTTTTTCCCCATTGAGGCATTTTATTTATATTTATGTTTTACATCCCCAGAAAAAGAATCCCAGGATTTTCTCTCCTGTGTGTTTTCATCTTGTTTTTTTGTGGTCTGTGATACCAGCTGACCTTACTAACAACGAAACCAAACTGACAGGATGGGAGCAAGTATTCTGCCATTTTTCCATTTTTCTAAATCTCTCAGCTGCACATCAAGCCTGGGGTTGATGATCCACCTTTTTTTTTTTTTTTTTTGAGACAGGGTCTTACTCTGCAGCCAGTGCTGGTCATGAAGTCACTGTGTAGCCCAGGTTGGCCTTGGACTTGCAGCAATCCTCTTGCCTCAGCCTGCTGAGTGCTGGAATTACAGGTGTGCACCACCACGCCCAGTTTACGTGGTGCTAGGGAATCAACTCAGGGTTTGGTGCTTGCTAGAAAAGCACTTTAACTGCACACTTCTTTAACCTGCCTCTGAGGTCACAACAATTTTCCCAACTCCGGGATCATCAATGACTTCAAATTCGCTAATGTTACCATGTTCTGTCATCAAAGTTAGGGACTGGACAATGACTTCGGAACACAGCCTACCAAGGACCTGGCGTCTGCCTCTCCCCTTGGCATGCTTGTTGCTCTCGAGAGCATCAGCCGGGACATTCGTGCGCACCATTAGGACAGCCCGGAAGGATGGCGAGAAGAGCGAGAGGGGCTGTTCTTTTCTTATATGGTTAAACAAGCCGTAAGAATGTTGGCATTCTTCAGGGAACACTATGGAGCGTCTACGAAGTGTTTGTACTGAGCTGGGAGCTAGTGTACAAACAGTTGTAAGATTTGATCCCTGTTTGCCCTTTGAAGTTTACATGGCACTGGTGAGTGAGGTGGGAGGCTAGGTCTGGGACAACAACGAAGTCCAGAGTTCAGATAAGCTGTGAATGCGGAAGGAGCACAAGCTTTGTGCTCAGCTGCCTGCTATGGGATGTGGGCACGGCTCGCACTCCACGTGAGAATAGTGTCCCATAGTCCTAGCCAAATTCCTGCTGCTTTGTAGGAGATTCTGCAGTAGGAAGACACATTTCACCAGTGGACAGAGTGTGCCAATGTATTTGTTGAGTTACGGTGTCATCTGTTAATAAGTTGCAGGTTACCTAAATAAAATGTATTATTTCTTTTTTTTTTTTTTGAGGCAGGGTCATGAAAAGCAAAGTGAAAACTGAATGCATAAGGGATAAAAGTCTTGTAAAATAGTGACAGCAACCAAAGCTGTTGAGAATTTTTAAATCCAGGATTTCTGCTCCAAATTCAAGGTCTGTGGCCTCCTATTGCTTAGCTTGCTGCAGCCTTGACTTTGGGAGGCTGTCGAGGAGGCTCCTGCTGAGAGGCACCCTCTCCCCCTGCTAGGGGACCTGAGGCCTCAGGCACAGGAGTTAAGGTCACACAGGGCAGCCCTCTTGGCCGCAGGTGCCCTTTCTATAGGCACACCTATAGTAGCCCTCACAAAGAGCCTCGTGCTGTAGCCCTTCTCCTGCCCCAGCCCAGCGGAGGAGCTGCAAAGCACCCCCACCTTTTTCTTTTTTAAAGTGTGAATGCTCTAAAACAATCATTATGTTAAGTTCCCAGATGTTTTTATCACCCTAAAAGTAATCTCTGTACTCATTAAATTGTCACTCTCCATCGTCTCTTCCTTCACCTCAGCCACCATCAACCTGCTTACTGTCTCTCTAGGTTTACCAATTCTGGATATCTCATATAAATGGAATATGTATATAATAATAAAAAGAAAAACAAAGTGAAACAGGGAGGTCAGGTAGGGGAGTAGGTAGGGAGGGGAGGGGAGGAGGGGGGAGGAACAAAAGGAGAGTGGGAAAGCCCTTGTCACCTTGACAAGATACATATGTGCATAAAAGGCTCAACTCCATTGTAAACCTTAAATTTTGCATGTATACATATCAATATAATGGGGGGGAAAAATAGCTTTGTGGGGATAGGCGCCTAGCTCAGCAGTTTCAGTGCTTTCCTAGCAAGTGCAAGGCCCTGGGTTCAGTTCCCCAATATCACATAAACTGGGTGTCGTGGTGCATGCCTGCAATCCCAGCACTCAGGAGGCTGAGGCAGGAGTATTGCTGTGGGTTTGAAGCCAATCTGGCCTACACAGTAAGTTCAAGATCAGCCAGGACTACAGAGCAAGATTTGGTCTCAAAATAAAATAAAATAAAATAAAAAAATCAAGAGCGTGTGTATGTCAATCTGCTATGTATAAAAGCATTTTTTTTCATGTGTATGTATGCATGCATGCACATGGGGGCACTGCAGGGGATACAGCCCAGGGCCTTGTGCATACTAGGTAAGTATTCTGAAACTGAGCTACACTCCAGCCCTCCAAGTAGTTCTTAAAATTACATGTGGTTCTCTTTTGCCTGAAAGACTCACAACACATACTTCCAAATTCTACATGACTAAAGTTTATAAGTGAGAAGGTAAATTTTCACTCATGACACAGTAAACAACACTCTTCCACTTTAGCAAGGAAACATCCAAAATGAGTTGTCTCAGCGTGAATCATCCACAAACAAAAAATAACTTCAGGGTTTTGTGTTTTAAGAAATTGAAGTATTCTTGGTTTTCAATTATATATGGCTAGTCATTAAATTAAAAAAAAATTTTTTTTTAAATAGGAGCTTTCCATGGAGATTTACTTTAGCAATGGCATTAGGATTGGGTTGGCAGTTTTATGCTGTGTTAAAGATTCGTTACTTAGGACATAATGAGTTAGTCTTCGGTATTATGTTTGTTGCTGGCAGATAGTGTACTTTCACACTACCAGTTCTGCAGTATGTCATTGATTTTACTGTACCCTCAAAGGAAAAAAAACCCACCTAAATCCCCCTCTGAAGAGCATGTAGACTACTACAGAGTTGATAGAAGCCAGGCCTGGTGGCACAGGTCTGTAATCCCAGCACTCTGGGAGGTTGAGGCAGGAGGATCACAAGTTTGAGCCCAGCCTGGCAATTTAGTGAGACCCTGTTGTCAAAATAAAAATACAAAAAGCCCAGGATGTAACTCAGTGTGAACACCTGGTTCTATCCCTAGTACTGGAAAAAAAATAAAGGGGAATCAATAGAAGACTTAGAAGTAACCAGCAGTTAGAACATTCGTACTTCAGTGAGACATGACATGACTTTCTTTTGTCCCCACAAATTTATTTGTGTATTTGGAGTGATAGGATTAAAAACATATGCAAGAGGCTGGGAGGTGTAGCTCAGTGATTACAGTGCTTATACAGAAAGCAAAAGGCCCTGGGTTCAATCCCCTAGCACCTCATAATAGCTGGGCATGGTGGCATATGCCTGTAATCTCAGTACTCAGGAGCAGGAGTACACAGGAGGCTGAAACAGGAAGATTGCCAAGAGTCTGAGGCCAGCCTGGGCTACATGGTGAGTTGAGTGCCACTCTGGACTATGGAGCAAGACCCTCCCTGTCTCAAAAGCACTTAACAGCAGCTTAGCAAGAATGCTATTGACAGCATGGTGGACAGAAAGACACATCATCAAGGAAAGGCAGAGCCAGTACACATTTTCCAGGTCGTGTCCCAGTGGACTGCCCCTTCTAGGTCAAGCCTTAGTGTTCCTCCTCTTCCACGGGGCCCCACTTCTTAACAGCACATGGTTCCTTAGGCATTCCCCAATATCCAAATTCATGATGTTTTTGGTAGACATTCCAGATCCAAACCACAACATCTAAACTTGGACTCTCAGGCTCCAGAAACATGACAAAATAAATTTCTGTTGTTTAAGCAACCTGGTCTATGGCATTTAGTTACGACAGTCTAATCCCGCCAAGACATAGGTCCAGGTAGGTAGTAAGCCTGCATCATTTTATTATACCATTATTCTTAAAAAGGAATCATAGGGGACCTGGAGGCATACCTTGTTGGTTAAAACACTTGCCTAGCAAGGGCAAGGCCCTGGGTTCAATTCCCCAGCAACACATAAACTGGGTGTGGTGGCACATGCTTATAATCCCAGCTCTTGGGAGGCTGAGGCAGGAGGATTGCTGTGAGTTTGAGGCCAGCTTGGCTACATAGTGAGTTCAAACCTTATTTGAGTTTCTTTAGCCTTTTGAAATCTGACCACCTCTTTTCTTTCTCCTTTTTTTTTTTTGGGGGGGGGGATGTCACCTATTAGATTTATCGGACACAAAATTATTTCTTTAAAGAGCAAAGCAGGGCATCCTGGAAGAATGGAAAGGACACACACTTTGGGTAAGACAGATCTGAGTTCCAACGAGCTGCTCTTCTCCTAGCCCAGTGGCTCAGAGATCCCTCTAACCTCTCTAGACTTTGTGTTTTTCATCTATGCAATTGGAATAATAATACCTATCAAACATGGATGCTGGATTGGAGAGGCTATATTTGTACAGTACCAATTCCAATGCTCAGTATACAGCAGGTGCTAAATAAAGGCAGCTTCAGACATTGTGCCTCAGTATCAGTGGGAATATGGAGACAATTGCTGGAGATTACTGCTGAACAGCGTCCTTGTTTCCTGTGGCCAAACCAGCCCTGGGGGAGAATTCCTAAGGCCCCAGATTGACTATCTGAGCACGTCTTTTCTCCACAGAGGTGCTACAGATTTTGGTTGCAACTCCATTGACCAGATGATCTAGAACATACTAAGAATGACAGAATTCTTTCACAGATGCTCTCAGCAAGCAATCTCATTGATCTGATGCTTTTCTGAGCTAATATTGACAGAGGAAACTGAGGGCAGAAAGGGGTGGGGCTTCGCTTTACCTTGTGTTGAAGAAGATCCTAAGTGTGGTAGGACTTGAGGTAAGAGTGTGATCATTTTTATCACGACCCTTTTCCCTCACAGAGCTGACTGTGGGTTAGCAAGTATAAGCTAAGAAACACTAGTAGTAATACTACAGGGAGATACTTTTCTTTTTAAAGTAGAAGACTGTGAGAGAAATTGGGGGAACTAATGTTTCCATAAGCACAGGTGTAATTATTTTAAGATGATACTGGATGTATTTGTATGTGGTCTCTGTTTCCACATAGGCATGCCCAACTTACAGCCTGCCATTTTTTCCCTTGATTAAAAAAAAATGTTATAATGAAAATATTTGAACAAAAGTTTTAGTACCTATATACCTTAACTATCAATATATAGTTCTTTTCTTTTTTTTTTTTTTGAGACAGGGTCTCACTTTATAGTCCAGGCTGGTCCCAGGCTGGTCCCAGACTGGTCTCAAACTCACAGCAATCTTGCCTCAGCTTCCCAAGTGCTAGATTACAGGTGTGTGCCACTGTGCCCAGCCTACGTGATGATGGGGAATCAAACTCAGGGTCTTGTGCTTGCTAGGTAAGAGCTGTAATGGCTATGCTATTCCTCCAGCCCGATACACAGTTCATTTTATATGTGGTCCAAGAAAGGTCTTCTCTCAGAAAAAGAAAAAAAAAAAAAAAAACAAGTGTAAAAGATAAAACAACCCAGCAGGCTGTAGGCTGAAGATGTCTGCATTAGGAAATGTAAGCTTTGTGAGGGCAAGGATAATTACTAATGTATGAACTCTGTGTCCCAGGCATGTCCAACCTGAGGATTGCAGTTTAAAATTTGTGCTTGTTTACATAACGTTATAAAAAATTTAAAAAGAAAGTTTTATTTTTTATATACATGAACTACACTATTTATTTATTTTTGAGACAGTGACTAACCCTGCAGCCTAGGCCGGTCCTGAACTCACTGTGTAGCCCAGGCTAGCCTTGGACTCACACCAATCCTCCTACCTCTCTACCTCCCAAGGGCTGGGATTACAGGCTTGTGCCACAACACCTGGCTGCATGTGGTGCTGGGGAATTGAACTCAGGGCCTTGCACTTGCTATGCAAGTACTTTAACTGCTCTACCATTCCTCCAACCCCATACATGATATATATTATATGTGGCTCTAGAGTATTCCTCTTCACTCGAAACCAGCAGGTTGCAGGGTGGACATGCCTGTTTTATTTATTTATTTTTTGAGTCAGGGTCTCACTCTGTAGTCCAGGCTAATCCCGAATTCTGTGTAGCCCAGGCTGGCCTCTAACTCAAAGCAATCCTCCTGCTTCAGCCTCCCAAATGCTGGAATTACAGACATGCCTGTTTTATCCCAAGCACCTGTGATAGTAAATGTGCAATAAATATTTGGCAAAGGAATGAAAGCATAAACCGGGTTTAAGTATTATTTTTCAATCAGAGATTCATTTAAAAATAAAAGGTCATAAGGTTGCAAAGAGGAAGACAAAGACATTCTGAAAGCCAAATTTCCCAACTATCAGTAGGTTCATTCATTATCTCCATGGAGTGAATACAATGAGAGAAAAATTCCCTAAAATCATGGCTATGTCTCTGGCTTAAAATAACATTTTAGGAGAAAGAAGAAAAGAGCAGAAAGACCAAGGCAACCTTTGAAGATCAAGCTATTCTGTGAAGTAGTGGGGAAATCACAGACTCTTTGGAGAGTGAGAATCCGTTACAACGGAGGCAACATCAGTAATAACACACACCTGTATGTGTTGGGTGTGACCCACAAAAGTTATCAAATTGGCATGCGCCAGACACGGTTCATTCTTGGGCTGCCCTTCAGGCCCAGCCTAAGGCTTCCTTTGAGTGTATTTTTGCAAGGTCACATGCGTCTTTGCCCCTGCAGGTTATTACAGGTGTTCTTCAGTCCCTTCTCCCCATGGCAAAAGAATAAAAAGACAATTCTGTCTTGGAGGTGGAAAATCTCCCAGACAGAACCCCTGGCAGCAGGGATCCAATTTCATGATTATTTCTGAAAGCAGAATCTGTTATAACTGGGGCATGCTGAAGGATAATGGATTCCTGCTGCTAACCAAACGTCAGAAAAACACAGAGGAGCTTCACTGAGCAGACCCTCACCGAGTGTTTTATGAATAAAACACTGGGCTTCAGAGCACATGCTGTAAGAAATCTGTGACTAGCAGCTCGAGGCCATGGTACTGTGCTTTTTTTGTCCCCTCTAAATGTCTCGCTTAGGCCTTTTCTTTTCTTTCCAGTGTTTGAAGTGAGGGTGATTTGTCCTGCTTCAAAGGGCACTTGAATTTCCAATACCTTTTTGACATCTTGCTCCCCATCTGGCCTGTTCTCCCATCTGGTGTGATTTGTGGTTGCAATCAGTGAATGAAGTCAGGTACGACTGTGAGTACCTACAACATCAAGTTCAAAGGAGAACATCATGACCTCCTCCTCTTGTTCTAGAAATCTGTGCACAGCTGTGTCAAGCCTCCTGCGTCTTTATTGTTTACGGCTGATTAGGTGTCACTGGATCCTTCCACTAGAGAGGTCAGCGGTGGCCAGTTTACAATAATGTGTACAGCAGTACCAATTGGAAAAGTTTGCTGTTCAGCCCACTTCGGCTGCAAGTAACAGAAACCTAACACAGACTAACCTAACCAAAAAGGAGCTTACCAGCTCCTAAATCTGAAATGTCAGGCAGAGCTGGATTTCAAGTGATGTCAGAAACCCATTTCTCTGTCCTTCCCCCTATGTTTGGTTCAAACTTTTATAACCTGGCAGCAATATAGCCCCAAGTTTACATGGGCCTAATAGCCCAAGATTGTGAAGAAACTTGCATTTTTGTCCCAGCAGCACAAGAAAAGTTCTCAGGTAGATAAATACCGACACAGCATGAGTCATGTACCTTGAGATATGGAATCCTCTCACCAAATCTGAGTATGTATCTGATCTTGGGAGTGGGAGCGAGGCAGTCAGGTCCCATAGGCCCAAAGGTTTACTACATGAGTGAATGAATAGACAAAACACCACATGCCTCTAGAGATAAGATTTTCCATAGAGAACTTGGGGAGGGCAGAAGGTAATCACATTCTGACAGCACATTAGTGCCTCTGCTGCTCCGCAGGCTACACTGAGTAAGCATTGATTGGTCTAGCCTAGACCCAGACCTCTGGGGTTATCTCAGAGCCCAAAATACTGCAGTAAAAGAGTGGAGAGTGGGAGGTAGTAGTAATCAGTTCTTGGATGATGTAGAAATCAAGGTGAAGGGTGGGCTTACTGAGCAGTAGTTGGGAGGGATGGTCATACCTAACAAATTCAGTCCACAGTACCAGAGACAATCATAGCTATGGCTTTTAGAGGAGTCAGTAATGTTTGGGGGTTCTGTGCACATGAACAAGAACTGAATTGTGAAGGGTAACAGGGCTTTGGCAGAAGCTTCCTAGTCAATGCCTCTTATCCTTCAGAACTCAGTTCAAGTACCATTTCCACCGGGAAGCCTTTTCTAGACCACATTTGCAAAGAGTATATCCTACTCTCTGGATGTGAGTTCTCATCGAATACTTTGAGTTTTTCCATCATAGCACTTTTTTTTACAGCACACATATGCAAATAAGTTTATAATTATTTAAGATCTATGTCTTACAGGTAAGACCTAGTACCTTCATGGAGATAAGTATGCTTCGTGATGGTAGGGATTAGTTTTTCTTACCATTAAAATACTTGATTTTAGCAAATTAATAATCACACAGTACCTATTTTTTTAGATTTTTTTTTTTGAGACAGGGTCTTGCTCTGTAGTCCAGGCCAGTCCTGAACTCACTATGTAGCTTAGCCTGGCCACAAACACATGGCAATCTTCCTGCCTCAACCTCTGGAGTGCTGAGATTACAGGCATGTGCCACCATGCTTGGCAGGTTTTAATGTAAATGGACACAAACTATCTCCTCTCCTTGTATCATATAGTTTGACTTTTTCATTTATTTCCTCAATTGCCTGAATGAAAGAGGGGCTCTTTTAGTTACTAGACAATTAGGGGAAAAATCAGGATCTCCCTTTGTATGGTATATAGTTTAAATGACAAATACACTCTACCTGAAATAGAATTAAGAACTGTAGAAATTACTGTGCTTAGCGGATGTTCTTAGCAGAAAACCAGGCCATACTCTTTCTGAACGTGATGATTAGCCCAGGATTCCTCTCCTCATGTTGCCTAATAACAAAACGAGAACTATAAATGAGTGTCCAAATCCTCCCACCTTGTTTAAAACCTGTTGGAAGGTAATTTTAATACCAAAGTATGAGAGGTGCACATACATGAGCTCCGGCTTATGCCCTTGCCCCTGTCCTTCAAGCTCCAGTGCACAGTGTATTGTCCTGCATTATAGCAGTGGTACTTGTCACTAGGCACTGTGATCACAGGATTATATATCAGCTTCCTTTTGCATGAGCAATTTGAAAGAATCAAACTTCTTTGATAGATTTTTTTAACTTTTTATACAGCTTTATGTGTAACAAAATGTTTCTGAGACCATTTGTATAGCTTTGAAGTAATAAGTCACAGGGGAGGAAAGCTAACTATGTTTTATATCGTTTTTCTCTCTAGTGTACTTTTAGATCTTCAAGATGCTATGTTTAGTTTGCTTTGTCTGGTCCCGCTGGGCATTGCAGTGATTCAGATTCTGGTCTGGAGTGCATTCTCAATCAAGAAGGCGCCAGTCCACATAGGGACGCTTTAAGAGCAGCATCAAGTGCGGCGGGATTCAAACACAACCGTAGGTATTGTGTGTTCTTAGAGTTTATGTGCACCTGAAGGCAAGACTGATCTTATAAGCTGTAATATGTTCGTAAAACAAAGCAAATAAAATTTGAAAAAAAAGTCCAACAAGTTTTAGGGCCTTTTGATTTCCTAATTTAAGTTAAATTAGGTGCCTTTCTTAAAGTGGGTTTGTGGCCTGGGCACACCTGTAAGTCTTCAACAATCAACTGCTTTGTCAGTTGCTTTGTATTTCTGGGAGCCTGCCTGGTGGAGCCTGTAACTTCCGGGAGCCCGCCTGGTTGCACAGGCCACCCTAGCCCCTGTGGGAGAATGGTCTTCAACTAAACTGGTCCCTGGTGTCAAGACGGTTGGGGCCCACTGATGTAACTGACTCAGATTCTGTGCTCCTGTTCAGATTTAATCAGAGCTCTAATCAGCTCAGCCTGAGATGTGTACATATTTGGTGTGTTGGAGATACCTGACAACTGACTCTTTGGAAAGTATGTGTGCATATTTATTCATCTGCAACCTTATTATACATTTACTGATACAAAAGATATATCAAACATGATTTATGAATAATAAAAAAATGTGTCAGGGCTGGCATGTAGCTCAGTGTAAAGCCAGGCTTGGATGCAGAGGCCCTATGTTCAATCCCCAGCATCCAAATAGATTAGAAAGAAAGAAAACCTTATGGTGTTTTATTGGCAGCATTGGGGACTGAACTCAGAGCCTCATGATTGCAAGCTTTCTTCCTCTGAACTACATCCCCAGCCCTTTTTGTTTTATACTAAGATATTGTCTTGCTAAGTTGATCAAGTTGGCCTTGAATTTGAGATTCTTCTGCCTCAGCCTCCTGAGTGCTGGAATTATTGGCATGCACCACTGTGCCCAAATATATTATCCTTTTTATTATAAATTTCTATACACCTATAATTTCACTCTGGTTTTCTCTTACAAATTTCACTGTTTTCATAATTCACAACTGAGTCATAAAGTCAAGACTTATAAATAAATGTTTGGTTACTATTCAACAAAAAGTTTTTAGTTTATGTTATTTGCAAAGGAGTATTTAACTTAGATATTATTTTATAGTTTTGTCTATATTAATGAGCAAGAATAGAGGCTGGAGGAATAGGACAGTAGTTAGAGTACTTGCCTAGCAAGTGCAAGGCCCTGGATTCAGTTCCCAGAACCACATAAGTGAGGCATGATGGCATACGCTTGTAAACCCAGCACTTGGGAGGCTGAGGCAGGAGGATTGTTGTGAGTTTGAGGCCAGCCTGAGCTCCATAGTGAGTTCTGGACCTCTATGGATTATAGAGCGAGACCCTATCTCAAAGAAAAGTGAGCTAAGAATTTCAGAATTTCACTTCATCACCAATGATGTAAACAACTTTGCTGAACTGAAAGACACATTTTGAATACTCTTACAGTTTGCATCTGGAATGCCCCCAAAAAGCCTCATGCATTTGAATGTTGTGAAATATCTATGGAGCCATGTGCTGTTAAGAGGTGGGACCTGGTGGCAAGGGCAGAACAAGGGCTTGACATGGAAGGTGTGG
This sequence comes from Ctenodactylus gundi, assembly GCA_004027205.1. Classification (NCBI taxonomy): domain Eukaryota; kingdom Metazoa; phylum Chordata; class Mammalia; order Rodentia; family Ctenodactylidae; genus Ctenodactylus; species Ctenodactylus gundi. Next base: position 144,917 of record PVKB01003603.1, on the reverse strand, counting down.
AACATTGAGGCTTGACCCTGAAGGGAAGGGTCAATGGGACATGACCTGGAATTAAGGATTGTGAAGTTTGAATTTCTGCAAGACAGAAAACTTAGGCAACTATCTTAATAGTGCAATAAATGCAGAAGATCTAAGCACGTTAGGTAAAAGACAGAAAAAAATTTTTTTGAAGCAGGGTCTTGCTCAGTAGTTCAGGCTGGTCCTGAACTCACTATGTTGTCCAGATTGGCCTGGAATTTAGCAGTCCACCTGCCTCAGCCTCCCTACGTGTACACCACCATACCTGGTTATGTGGTGTTGGGGAATTGAGCTCAGGGTCTTGTGCTTGCTAGGCAAATGCTTTGACTACTTTGCTATCTCTCCGGCCCAGAAACTGTATATTGGATAAAAATATGATCTAATTACATACTACGTACCATAACCACTTAAAAAATATAGACATGATAAGCTGGGTGTGGTGGTATACACTCGTATTCCCAGCACTCTCAGAGGCTGAAGCAGGAGGATCACAAGTTTGAGCCCAGCCTGAGTAACTTAGGAACTGGCAATTCTCTGTCTAAAAATACATAAAATCTATGTATGTATGTATGTATGTATGTATGTACGTATGGACGTATCTATCTATCTATCTATCTATCTATCTATCTATCTATCTATCTATCTGGTGGAGTGGGGCTGTAGCTCAGTGCAGAGGCTGGGAGTTTACTCCCCAGTACTGACAAAACCCACCCAATGATACAGACATGGTAAAAATACAAGGATAGAGAATGTAACATGCAAACACTAATGAAAGGGAAGTGGGAGTGGTTGTATTAATAACAGACAAAGTAGCCTTCATAAGAAGGAACATCACCAGAGATAGAGAAGGAAATCACATAATGGCTCAATTAGTCAAGAAGATAAAGTAATCCTAAATGTATTTGCTTGTAACAACAGAACTCCAAAATGAATGAAGCAAAAACTAATAGGAGAGAATGGAAAAAAATAGATCAATTCACTATTACAGATTGAGACTCATAAATCCTCTCAGCAACCTGCAGAACTTGACAGAAAACCACTAGTTATCAAAGATATGAACAATACTATCAAGAAACTTGACCTAATTGACATTTATAGAATACTGCCTAGCAATAGCACACTATATCATTCTTTAAAGTGCATGCTAAACATGAACCAAAAGAGCCCATCTTCCGAGTAATAAAACAAGTGGAAACACATATAAAATAATAAAAATCACATAAAATCTCCCATGATGACAATGAAACCAAGTTAAGGCCTAATAAAATAAACTTAGGAAATCCCCAAATATCTACAAGTTCAAAACATGCACTTAAAAATAACTGATGGGTAAAAGAGGAAGTCACAAAAGAAATCAGGAATTATTTTAAACAAAAATGAAAGTAGGGGCTGGAGGAATGGCTCATCAGTTAAAGCGCTTGTTAGGCAAGCACTAAGTACCTGAGTTTGATTCCCCAGCACCACATAAACTGGGTGTGGTGGTGCATGCCCATAATCCCAGCACCGGGAGGCTGAGGTAGGAGGACTGCTGTGAGTCTGAGGCCAGCCTGGGCTCCACAGTGAGTTCAGGACCAGCCTGGGCTACATAGCAAGACCCTGTCATTAAAAAAAAAAAAGCACACCCTATAAAAATTCAAGGGAATGCAGCAAAAACTGCACAGAGGGAAATGTATGGCATTAAGTGCTTATACTAGAGAAGAATGATCATTAACGAGCTACAATTCTATTAAGAAACTGGAAAAATAACAAATCAAATCCAACTTAAGCAGTAGGAGAAAAAAGATCAGACACCAAAAAAATTGAATAAAAATGAATTATGACAAAAACTATTTCTTTGAAAATGTATTAAAACTCATCAAGTAAAAAAAAACGAATCAGAAAATTTCAATATTTAGAATGAAAGAAAGGGCATCCATCCAGTGTACGTCAGATCAGAAAGGATAATATGAAAATATTATGAAGTCTTTATACCAATAAATCTGACAACTTAGATATTTTCCAACAAACTCCAGACCCAGATGGCTTCACTGGCAAGTTCTACCAAACATTTAAGAAAGAAATGCGATTTTAAAGAAACTCAGAAAATTAAAGAAAACATTTTCCAGTTCATCTAAGGAGACTAAGTATTATCCTAACACCACAGCCAAAGATTTAAAAAAGAAATCTATAGGTCTGAATTCATAAACATAGATGAAAGTTTTCAGCCTAATATTAGCAGTTTTAATCTAGCTGAGGAAGATAATAAATATGATCAAATAGGGATAATTATTGGAGCTTAGTGTTGGCTGATTATTCAGAAATCAATATAATTGATCATATCACTAGAAAAAGAAAAAAGGCTTTATGTCCATTTTAATTGATACAGAAAAAACATCTGATGAAATCTATATACGCTCATACTAAAAACTCTCAGCACAAAAAGAGTAGAAGTGAAATACTCCAACCTGATAAAGACCTGCACCCCACAGCCCCCAAAAAATCTGCAGCTAACACCATCTTTAATTGTCAAAGCATGAATGCTTTCCTCCTAAGATGGGGAATAAGGTGAGAAAATCTGTACTTTCCACTTGTATTAACATCGTACTGGAGATTTTTGCCAGTGTGGTAACACAAGAAAAACAGAATAAAGGGCTGGAGTAATAGCTCAGTGGTTAAAGTGTTTGCCTAGCAAGCGCAAGACCCTGAGCTGGATTCCCCAACACCATATAAACTGGGTGTGGTGGCACATACCTGTAATCCCAGCACTCTGGAGGCTGAGGCAGAAGGATTACTATGAGTTCGAGGCCATTATGGCCTACATAGTGAGTTCAGGAGCAGCTTGAACTAGAGTGAGACCCTACCTCTAAGAAAAAAAAAAAAAGAAATAAAATGAATAGAAAATAAGGATCTGTACCTGGGGTCTGGGCCTGGGTCAAAAAAAAAAAAACCCTATGGTATTGACACACGGAACAAAATAGAGCTCAGACACAAAACCATGTATCAATGAAAAATTGCTTATATGTACACACACACATAAATATATATGTATATATTTAATTATCATCATTGAGACAATCTTGATCTGTAATCCAGGCTGGTCCTGAATTTACTATGTAGCCCAGGCTCTGGACTGCTGGGATTACAGGTGTATGCCACCATGCCTACCTAATTTTTTGAGACAGTGTCTCACTCTGTAGCCCAGGCCTGTCCTGGACTCTGTATGGAACCCAGGCTGACCATACAGACTCACAGCAATCCTCCTCCAGAGTGCTGGGAGGCAGGAGGGTTGCTGTGAGTCAAAAAAAAAAAAAAAAAAAAAAAAAAAAAAAAAAAAGAACATGTAGGCCATAGACTAGAAGAAAATACAGACTTGTCAAAACTCCTAAATTGTACACTAAAGAGGATAAGTGACCTAACTTAAATATTTATAGAGAAATTGTTTCCACCTTACTTTTGGAACACTGTCCTGAAGTAATTACACAAATGGTATTTGGATTACCATTTGGAAATGTCATTTTCTTTAGACATCAACAGTGTTTAAAAATAATTTCATGACTTTTAAATATTTTCTATTAAGGTACATATCGCTTCTGCCAAAGACCTCGTCATTGTCTTCTTTGTGATGCAGGATGAAAATTCTCAGTGCTGGAGGACTAGCACAGTGGTAGAACACTTGTCTAGCAAGCTCAAGGCTCTGAGTTCGATTCCCCAGCACCACATAAACTGGCCAAGGTGGCACATGCCTGTAATCCTAGCACTCGGGAGGCCGAGACAGGAGGACTGCTGTGAGTTCAAGACCAGCCTGGACTACAAAGCAAGACTTTGTCTCTAAAAACAAGCAAGCAAACAAACAAAAAACCCCAAACCATTTACAAATTTCTGAATCAGTACTACTAGGATAGTTTGGGAGTAGCAGCCCAGCTTATTCAAATGCCAGTATGCTGAGGTTTCTAATCAACACTAGGAGGCAGTAGAGTACTGCTGCAAAGAATGTGAGTTCTGCCCAGTTTTAAATCCTCTCAATTGCTCCTGCAGCCTGCACGGAAGCTTTCTGTACCTTGGGTACTTCTGCTATAAGAAGATGGTCATAAGAGTTATCAATCTCACTGGTAGTCCTGAGGATTTTAAGAGATGACACAGCTGAGGCACTCAGCACAATGTCTGAAACCTACCTCGCGGTCGTCCTAAGCGACAGGTGATCCCTATGCAATGATGCTGGAGGAGGCTCTTTTTATAATGAGCAGGCTGTGGCCCAGATCTAAAATTCCACAAGGTAGAGATACATCTGTTTCTATGTTCATTTCTAGAATTTTCTTCCCAGGTGCTTCCCCAATAGACTGGGCAAGATATGCACTATGAGCAGAACAGGTGGTGTGTATGTATGTGATGAATATGCATAAATCAAAGGTCGTGATTTCAAGTCATAAAAAGGTGACAATGCATTCAGCTCTTGAAAGATCACCATTTCCAATTATAAACGTTATCACAGTTACGTCCTATTTGTAGTGCAGTATTTCCTTTTTAAATAAAGTCTTATGGAAGTCTGAATCTGACATCTTGTGTGGGGAACCAAAGTTTTGTCACTTCTCTTGTGTACAGGAATATTTATAATGGAATCTGGGAAAAATTCACAGAATTCAAAATTCACTAAAGAAAGTAGGCAGGTGAAAAATCCATGCCTTTGTGCACGAGTGGCCTTTATTACTATCTTTTCAGACAAGATGGAGAGGTTATCTGTGTTTTGTTTAAGGTCATATGGAAAATATAAGGCAAATAAGTAGAATTTGATTTCCTGCCTCCTGGCATGAAATGTTCACCTTATTGAATAAACTGGCATGAAGGATAAAACACTTCATTGACAGAAGGGTGAATAAACACAACATGGTACACACTGAACCCATAAACGGAATTTTATTCAGCCTCAGAAAGGAAATTCTGACATGTGCTATAATATAGATGAATCACAAACACAGTGTGCTAAGTGAAATAACCCAGTCATAAAGGGACAGATATGATATGATCCCACTTACAGAAGGCACTGAGAGTAATCAAGTTCCTAGAGATGGAAAGTGAAATGGTAGTTGCCGGAGTCTGAGGGGAGGGAGAACAGTGAGTGTTCAGGAAGACAAAATTTTGTGGATGATGGTGAGAGCTGCACATGCCAATATTTTTAGTGCTACTACAGAGCACACTTAAAAATGGTGAAAACAGGAAATTTTGCTGGGTGTGGAGGCACACACCTCTCCCAGTACTCAGGAGGATTATCAGTTAAAGGCCAGACTGAGGTACATAGTGAGACCCTGTCTCAAAAACAAACAACCAAAACAAAACAAAACAAAAAATATCAAACTATATATTTCATGTCATTTTTATTTTACTTCAATTAAAAGAAAACGTCAGAGCTGGAAGAATGGCACAGCAGTAAGAGGCCCCTGTATAGCAAATACAAGGCCGAGTTCGATACTCCAGCACCATATAAACTGGGTGTGGTGGTGCGTGCCTGTAATCCTAGCACTTGGGAGGCTGAGGCAGGAGGATTAGCTGTTAATTCAAGGCCAGCCCTATCTACATAGTGAGTTTAGGATCAGTCTGGACTACAGCATACCCTATCTCAACCAACTTACCAACCAACCAACCAACCAACCAACTCCCCCTCAAAACTTAGCATTAGGAATGGAGACATGATTGGGAGGGCAAAACAGACCTTGAAGAGAATCCCAGCTGTTGCTGAAGAATTTGTGATACTCTTGTTATTACCCATTGCACTTTTCAGACAAGGGACGACTGATAGCTCTTGGGTGAAGAGAGGCTGGCTGGTCATCTTCAGGACGTCTGATGGGGGTAAACTTAACACATTGGTTTTACAGATCTGGACATGTTGGTACTCTGAAAAGGAATTCATTGTTCACAGAAAGATTGGTTTGGGGCAAACTTAAGGTTGGTACAAACAAAACAAAACAAAACAAAACAAAACACCCCAAATACCTATCTGATGTAGTTTGGATATGCTTTGTCCACTATGAAACTCATGTTGGAGCTTTATCCTCAGTGTAGGGTAGTAAGAAGGTAGAAACTTACTCTAACCCTGGTGTTTAGAGTCAGGGGCCTTTGGGAGGTGGTAAGGATTAGAGAGGGTCATAAGAGTAGGGCCTGTACGACTTAATCCTGGTTATGAGAAGAGACAGAGACACACACTTATGCTTTTTGCCTCTTGCCATGTGATGTCCTGCACCATCTTGGGGCTCTGCCTGCAAAGTCATCACCAGATGTGTCCTCTTTGGTTTTGGACTTCCAGATCTAAAAGAGTCAAATAATCCTCTTTTTAAAATGTACCCAGCCTGTGATACTGCATGGTTAGCAACAGGAAATGGACTGTTTACCCTACTTACTAACTTACACTGAGAAACTTTCTCCCTCAACACTTTCCCACCCCACATAAAGCATGTAGTGAGCAAGGGATGAAGGACAGGGTGATGTAGGATTATGCTAACTGCTGTCACAGCGGAGCCCTTGATCCAAAGGCTGCACCTATCTCCATGTGGAGAGACATTTGCTGCCCTGAGCAAAAAAGTCTGGGGTACTAACTGGTTCCTGGGCTTGGGGTGGAGACCTATTGCTCACATTAGCCTAGTTTTTATCTTCTTTCTTTCCTTTCTATCTATCTTTCTTTCTTTCTTTTTGTTTTTTTGAGACAGGATCTTGCTCTGCAGTCCATTCTGGTCCCGAATTTACTGTGGAGCCCAGGCTGGACTCAAACTCACAGCAATCCTTCTGCCTCAGCCTCTCAAATGCTGGGATTATAGGCATGCACCACTACGCTCAGTTTATGTGGTGCTGGGAAGAGAACTCAGGGCCTTGCATTTGGTAGGCAAGAACTTTAACTGCTGTGCTACTCCTCAGCCCCCATTTCTTATTATTTTCATGACTGACATAGCTCTTCTTTACCTTCAATCCCAACGAGCTATTATTTCTACAAATATATTATTACTTTCCTTTGGTCAATTTGCAATTAAGTTTTCATTGGGGCAACTTTGTATCTCTTTCTCTTTAATCCATTATATGTATGCTTTTAAAAATTCTCTCTCTCTCTCTCTCTCTCTCTCTCTTTCTCTCTCTCCCTTCTCTCATACACACTGGGAATTGAACCCAGGACCTCATGCAAGTTCTTTACTATCAGCTACATCCACACAGTGTCTTCTTAGCAACTTTCTGTATATCCAGAATTATTTTTGAAGGACAGCAACTTAATATTTGACTCCATGGACCATTTACTATGTCAAAAAGGCCTGACATAAATTTTTTTCATGAAACAATCTTTAACTTATATGTTAAAATAAAATGTATTTCTGATACTTGGGTCCAAAGAGTTATAAATTCTTAGTAGGGTAAAGGACTTAAGAAATTTTAGATGCTCTCAAATATAGTATGACCATCCATTAGGAGAAAAATTCACCCACATACATACTGCTGTATAAAGTATTAGAGAAATTTCAATACATGAGTAGAACAAAATGTTAAAGATTCTAACCATGTATTATCAAACCATAAAGGATAATTTAGTTGTCTTTTTCCTTAAGAATTACTTCAGTGCCTATAATCCCAGCACTTGGGAGGCTGAGGCAGAAAGACTGCTTTGAATTTGAGGCCAGTCTGGGCTACATAGTAAGATCAGGACCAACCTGGATTACAGAGCAAGATACTGCCTCAAAAAAAAAAAAAATCAGTGAATAGATCAATGAGAATTATAGATATGGTAAAAATTATCTTTAAATATGTTTTCTTGTGAAAATAAAAAGTATTATTGTAACTGATCTAAATCAATTTGTTTAAATTATAAGATGTCCATTTGAAATGCAGCAAATTTGGCTCCAATGACATTTATGGTTTTGATTATAAAAACAGATCTTTTCTGGAGGAAGAACAACCTGATCCACCGTCACATATAAAGTGTACTTTATTGAGGTTCCAGGGCAAAGCTTCTGCATGTCCCCAGGAGGGGGAGGCTAGAGTTCTGTTGGCTAGAGGATAAGATTCTTCGTGGTTGGGAAAACTGCTACACCCTAATGCCTGCTCTTGTCACGTCTCAAGCTTTTACAGGGCTGGGGGTGTGGGTCAGGGGTAGAGCATTTGTCTCGTACACACATGGCTCTGAGCTTGATCCCAAGAACCTTCAACACAGAAAGCTAATGAACTGAGAAATGAAGTTCCAGTGTTCAGTAACTTAACAGCTGTGTTCAGTATTGATTTTGTCAACTTAGGAAACCATGTGGACCAAAGCATGTTGGTAAGGAGAAACCATAACTGAAGATAAAATTGGTGGAGATGTCTCACAATGATGTAGTTTTACTTTTCTAATAGATGAGTGCTTTTCTATTCTTTTTAATTAAAAAATTTTTTTGAGACTGGGTCTTGCACTGTAGTCCAGGCTAGTCCTGAATTCACTATGAAGTTCAGGGTGGCCTCACAATCATTACAACCCTCCTGGCCTCAGCCTCCTGAGTGTTGGGATTACAGTTATACACCATCACACCCAGCTAATCTTTATTTGGTGATGGGGAGTTGAACCCAGGGCCATCAGCATGCTAGGCAAGTACTTTAACCAGTGGAGCTCTTTCAAAAAAAAAAAAAAAAAAACAGTTTTCACCAGAGAAGAGAGATTTTCAAGTTGGTTGACTGCTCAAGTATCCTCTATCATAAAATTATTCTTCCTCATTTTTCAAGCAGTTTGCAGTGCTGCAAAAATAAAATAGTGGCTTTCTTTTGTGCTGGTATGATGTGGTTCTGTGGTATATTACACAAACTCTGTGTGGTAACATATTTACGTACATACATTTTGGTTTTAGAAAATATTTAGATGTTAAGTTATACAGCATTCTCACTGTTCAAAGAAAAAAAATTCATACAAAACATAAATTTAGATGTTTTATAGTCAGAAGATAAGGAGCTATAGTTTCCAAACATGTATATCAAAACACAGTATCATAAAAAGTTATATGGTAAATTGGGTGGAGAAGGAAGCAGCCATTCGTAAGGCCACACCCACATACATACAGGAGGCAACAATTAAGAAGCTAAGGATGGGGGCTGTTTTGAAAGAGCATTTGAGGGCTGAAGGCACAGCTCAGCAGTTTAAGTGCTGCCTTGCCTAACAAGGGCAAGGCCATGGGTCTGATTCCCCAGCACCATGTACACCAGGTGTGGTGGTGTACACCTGTAATCCCAGCACTCTGGAGTCTGAGGAAGGAGGGCTGCTATGAGTTCAAGGCCAGCCTGGGCTCCACAGTGAGTTCAGGACCAGCCTAGACTATATAGCAAGACCCTATCTCATAAATAAATAAGTAAATAAAATGTATTTGAAACAAGATAAAAGATCTTTGGAGCTTTGAGAATGCCCCAGAAATTGAAGGAAAAGAGTCTTTTCTCTTTTATCAGAGGACTTACAGACCTTCTCTTAGAAGGTAGTAAATTAGCAAATTTTTCAGGTTACTAGATATAATTTTTTTAACACTAGCTTTACACTATCAGAATTAATTTATGATTCATCAAGTTGAAGTTCTTTATATCATAAACTGTGCCTTTTCAAAAGGACAGTTCAGGTGGTGGTGACACGTGTGGGTGTACAGATATATGAAAATACTTCATATAATCTACACAGTTCTGTTTGAGAAACTGATTGGTTTGTGGGTGAAGCCTTTGATTTAGTTAAGTATTAGGTTGAAACAATGTCTTAATGGAATTTGTCCTGTATAAGATCTAGATTTTTTTTTTTTTTTTTTTTAAAGACAGGGTCTCACTTTGTAGCCCAGGCTGGTTCTGAGCTCACAATGTAGCCAAGACTGGTTTCAAACCCATGCCATTTCTCCTGCCTCAGCCCTTTGAGGGCTAGGATTACGGGCATATGCCACCATGCCCAGCTTATGTGGTGCTGGGGAATTGAATCTGGGTACTTCCTGCTTGCTAAGCTAGCACTTTAACCGCTTAGCTATTCCTCCAGCCACTCTATAAGACCTAGTGTAAAGCACATGGCTAGTCATTTCTGGGCATGCTTAAGGATCTTACACAAGGAGAACTAGGCTTTGGTCTTATAGTTCAATAATAAACAACCATACCTGCCATTTGAGAGCTGACTGTGTAGGGCACTATGTTGATCACTGTACACATATGATCTCATTGAATATTCTCCAAAACTCCCTGTGTGAGGAACACGTGATTCTTCATATCCCACAATGTTCTGAGACACATTCCATTTTTGTTCGCATAATGATTGGGTAGGCCTAGAAAGAGGCAGGAACTTAAGCAACTTGGTGGCTCTCAAACTTAGCAAAGGGATGTCAAAATGAAGGCCACGAAGCTCTGTTTCCTTAGGATTCCTTTCCCTGAATAGTCTCCTGCTCTCATCCCCTATTCAGTCACGTTTCTCTGTTACAATGTACAATTCACTTCGAGCTCTCAACGGTTTGTAATTATCTGTTCACTGTGAAATTAATGGTTGAATGTGCCTCCACAAGGCAGCAAGCTCTATAAATCTCAGATGCGGATTTTGCTTTCTATTCTACTAAGTCCAGTTCCTTGTGTAGTTTACGTATTCAGTAAATGCTACTGATTCTGAGAGTGACAGATCTTTGTCTTTCTGCTGATCTTCCTGACATAAACTGAGGCAGGTGGGACACTGTCATGGAAATTGTAGCAGTGCAGAAGGTTCTAGAAGCAGGTGAAGTACTATCTATGACTGTCACAGTGGCAGCGCCACGAGACATTTAGGAAAAATTTTCTACATATATCACTGGGGGAAAGACTTCCCTACTAAAAAGCCAGGCACCTCTAGCAAGCAGATTACTTGGGTTTGCCTCCTGCTTTTGTAATTTTATGTTTGAACATTTTATCATTTTGTGTTTTATATTCCCTACCCCTACTCCCTTAGTTAAATCTCATGAAGGGGGTCTAAGGAAAGACACATTATTTAAGAGAAACTATTCTAGTTTCTAAGTGAATGATTTATGGAGAGATCAAAGTCACAATAGGACTGAACATACTGTCTTAGTTACTTACTAAGACACCACTACTGGGACAGAACAGCACACATCCACAACCTAAGGGAGGAAAGATTTGTTTTAGCTTGGTTTCAGAAGGTCTCACACAGTCCACTCATGGGTGGATGGCAATGGTAGAAGCACATGGTGGCGGTCTAGTGAGAAAGGCTCTTCACCCATGGTAAACAGAAAGCCAAATAAGCGAGGAGCAGGAGGAGACTCAGGCTAAGGCCAGAGCTTTCCCAGGAAAAGCTATAACAATGTTTCTTCTTCCTTTTATGTAGTTCAACCTCCAGTTGGGCTACCCACACCCAGGGTGGGTGTTCTTCTCTGATTTTCTCACCTACAAATCACACATACTAGCAAGCTCTGCCCTGGGCATTTCCCAATCTCAGCAAGCTGACATAATCCTTCCTGGTCAAGCTGCAAGTATCTGCCCCTTTGGCCAGGCACATCTGTTCCACAGGTATACCGCTACATCCAAATATCTGAGGGGACATTCTCGATTCAAACCGTAACACACGCTTAATCTGATAATCTTGGTCTATGCTTTGCAGTTGATGAAGTTTTCAGATCACCTGATTCTCATGTATATACTGTGAAATAGGTGGCTCTGCGTCATGGCCCTCAGCTTGTAGAGGAAGAAAGGAACACTTGTAGGAGGTTGATTTATTCAATTAACATGAAAATAGGAGCAAATTAACACTTTACTGAGGGTTGTGTGTCCAGACACTAAGTCCTTTATAGGTCACTATTATTATTTTCCTTTTATAGATGAGGAAACCAAGAATGGGAGAGGTCAAGTAGTTTAATCTTCATAACCACAAAGAAAGATCCAGGTTCAAACCTAGATAGCCTGTGGTCTTAGTTACTTTTTTGTTGGTATTACAGAAATACCTGACATACACAACTTAAAGGAAGGACAATTTATTTTAGTTCACAGTTGCAGAAGGTTTCACATAGTCCATTCTTGGGTGACTGAACGAAGTGGAGGCAAACTGGTCATGGCATCATAGACAGGAAGCCAAGTAAGGGAGGAAGGACATAGCTAACATATATCCTTCCAGTTCCAGCTTCAGGGCTCCACTCCTTTCAGGTGAAGCCTTCCAGGTCACACACCCTGTTCCACACTACCATAATCTACAGGACTCCCCTAACCTACCAAATACCTGTAATTTATCACACACCTGTCTTCCACTACACACCTATAATCCACCCTTCCTGACAAAAGGCCCCACCTTTTAACAGCATAGACAAGTCAAAGGTAGCTACCACAGCATCTAAATTAAATCAGTTTTGGTGGCACATGCCTCTAATTCCCAGCCCTCAGGAGTCTGAGGCAGGAGGACTGGCATGAGCTTGAGGCGAACCTGGGCTACATAGTGCATTCAGGACTAACCTGGACTAGAGAGCGAGGCCCTGTTTCAGAAAAAATTCTCCATTTATTAATTTTTTTAAAAAATTATTGAATAGTGTGTTAGTTTTCCATTGTCATGACAAAACACCTGCACTGTAACTTGATTCTATTGCTTTTAGGCCTGTAGGGAGGCAGTAATTATGGCAGAGGAACCTTGTTTCCCTCACCAGGAACAGAGTAACAAGGAAGGGGTAGAAATACCAATGTCCCTTCAAGGGAACACCCTCAAGAACCTAACTCCTTTTCCCTAGGTCTCAGCTTCTAAAGCTCTCACCACTTCCCATTAGCACCCCAGGATGGCAACCAAGCCTTAAATATCCAAACCATAACAAATACATTTACTAATTTTATAGAGGTGCTCATCCCTTAACTACAGGACACAGCCTACTGAAGACATCTGGAAAACCTTGTATCTTTCTCTAAATGCACACCAAATATTAAGAAATATAAAAAACTCTACCAATGAAAACATGTGCTCATGAGTGTTTAGACAATTTTCAAGGATATAACAATGACAGTGACTGCCATGCTTTGTGCCTTCTGTAGATCCAAGCATCTCTCTCTATAGGTACTATTCATAATACACCTTATAATTGAACAGAAAATATGAAATTGCCATACTTTAAAGCTCTTGTATAGAGATCTAGATAGGAAAGTAACCCAGCAAAAATTTCAGGCCTATGCACTGAGTTGAGACCCAGCCTGGACACCTGAGACCAGGAAGCAGAGCTGAGCTCACGTCTTTTGAACGTCACTTACTATATTTCAAAACTACTTTAGAAAAAGACACTGTCTTATATTTGGCTTTCTGTTTTTGTGCGCCGCTGTCCTCCCTACTATGAATAACCAAGGGTTTAGTATACAGTAGTGACATTCTCATAGATGAAGGAAGGGGGCCGTCCCAGAGGGCAATCTGAACTTCTGCTTAGTGTATTTACTCTTGCAACTTTCCTTCCTCCTCATTTGTAGATCAGGAGGCTCTCTGAGAAAGGAGAGAAAGGCTCAGATGGACCGAAGAACCTCACGCTGGGACAGCCAATTCTATGAAAAGGTCTGCTATAGAATCTGCTCTGCTGCCTTTAGGCAAATCACTTGATCATGCTGTGCTTTGGCTTCTTCACGTGTCTGCTGAATGTAAATAACATGTATATATTTTGTGATTATTAAGTACTTTAAATGTGAGAGTGATTGATTTTTCTAGGGTGGTTGCTCATGTATAAAGTGAAATCTGCTCATTTGAAATGCTAGGCTTTGTAGCAGTCAAATGTCATCAAATTCTTCAAATCACTGCAGCTTCTTGATCATCTGACACATCTTACAGTCTTGGAGCTGCAGTTAGGCATGCTTACCTGGTAGCTGGTGCATAGCTTTTTGTTTTCTTTGTCTTTAGAAATGGAATATGCCATCTTATGTTGCTTGTACCCCTTTCCCTGAACTTTAATAAGATGTTTTCTTTGGAGGCATAGCAGCATTATCTGTGTGGGACACTGGTCCCAAGAGATGGGAGGAAGTGGTGATGTAGTAGAAAGCTGAGTTAGTTGGACTTGCTACTAGAGTTCCTATTCAGTGTTTTGGGACAGGAACACTGGAGGTTTAAGCCAGATTTAGTAAGGCACAAGCTCTCTGTGATTTTGAAAAGACACAACACACAAACGTCACTCATCCCCCGCATCCCCCCCTTTCTGGTTACAGTCTAGAAGGCATTAGGCAACAAAAACCTTGGAGCTAGTCAAAGTTGCCGGACTGAGTTTCTCAGCAGCTAATAAAAGTATTTGTGGGTAAGGTATGATTTTTTTTTTCATCTGTGAGTCAACATTCCGCTTCATTTTGTAAATGAAAAATCTCTGTAGTGCAATATAACAAAAAGATTAACTTCTTTTGAACTAAAATGAAAGGTATTTACAGCTTTTCTGATGCAGAGAAGTGAAAACAAACAAACCCAGGAGGGGCTATCACAGGCCTAGGTGTGTGTTACTCCTTAGTTATACCTTGGGTAGCAGAGCAGGAAGAAATTCCGACACAGTTACACTGTAGAAGCCTTCGGTTTTGAAATATTAGGTGGTCTCGTGCCGTACATAATAATAATTAAAAAAAATCCGGGTAAATCTCCCAGAGCTGATTTCGCTTTATGAGTGTTAGTTAGGTACAACTGTTGGCTCAATGAACTCTAACTTGGGAGTTTTCATTTTGGGGCAGGGCCAAAACATCACGACATGACTTACTTGTGCACTCCCCAGCCGCAGAAGCTTCCAAAAAAGGCAGAGTTTCCCCTCGTGCCTCTGAGAAATAAACACGTCGTCAGGAGCTTGTCAGGCCCGGGGAGCGGGCGCGCGGGCAGTGGCGGCGGGAGCCAGGGCGGTGCGGGGCGAGTGGGGAGGCAGAAGTTGAGGAAATTCTTTCTCCCAAGATTCTCTGCTTTGCAGCTCCCGCGAAACAAGGTGGAGGATCCTGGACGCGTGGCTCGTCAGCCTGGAGTAAGCTGGAAACCAGGCAGTAACCAGAACCCGCAGCGTTAGCCCCTGGGAGGATCAGGGTGTGAGGCGTGCGCGCGGGAAAGGGATGAGACCCCCTCTCCTCACCCCGAGTCAGTATACACAACCGAGCCAAAGTCCCGTCCGCGGCTGGGAGGGGGGTCCCAGAGGTAACGACAAAGGTGACCACAGACTGAGAGGAGCCGCCTTGAAAGGACCGGGAGGCTTCAATGAAAATCCGCTCCGCCATTAGGAGGGGCTTCGGTGGACGCAGGAGGGGGCGCGCCCAGACGAACGCGCGCTCCCTTTGTCCCGCCTCCTCGTCAGCCTGCTGATTGGGCGGAGCGAGCGCGCCCCGCGGCACGCACCTCACCATCGTACGTGCTCCGGGTGGAAACCGGCGCTGCTGGCGGCCGCGTTCCGTGGGCGGAAGCGAAGGGGGACGTGAGAGGGCTGCGCGCCCGCCGCTCCTCCCCAACCCGCCCCCCCGCCGCCCGGGCCCAGAAGGGGCTGGACGGGCAAGCTGGGCGTGATGGCTCGAGCCCGGGTGGCAGCGGCGGTGGCCGGAGGCGGCGGCGCCTCCTCTTCCTCGTCTCGGCGCCGGCGGTGATCAGAGCGAGCGGCCGCGGCGCCCGATGAGACTGTGGGTGAGCTGGCTGTGCCTGAGCCTGGCGTCCTTGTGGCTGTCGCGGAGGATGTGGACGCTGCGGAGCCCGCTCACGCGCTCCCTGTACGTGAACATGACGAGCGGCCCGGGCGGGCCGGCGGCGGCCGCGGGCGGCGGGAAGGAGACCCACCAGGTACGCGCCGGGCCGGCGGGGCGGGGGCGTGGCGCCCCGGGCCTTCCCGCGCTCGGCCGGGCTATTGTGCGCGGCGGCGGCGCTGCGAGGGGCGCCCGGACGCCCGCCCCGCCGCCCGGGAGCTTCCCGAAGTTTTCCCCGCCCGGCGCCGGACTCGCGACCCCGGGCGTCGCGTCCGCGCCTTGCGGCGTCTTTTGTTCGGATCTCCGGCCCAGACGGTCCTCCCCTGCCCCCTCTGCGGGCCCGATCGCGGACGCCTGGGAGCCCCGCATTGTTCCCGGGTCCCGGCGACGACTGCAGAAGCCCGGCCACCTGAGGGTCCTCTCCTGGGCGGAGGCCCGGAGCAACTTGGTGGCCAGCGCGGGGGCCGGCTGCGACCATCTGGCACCTGGGCCTGGCATAGAAACGATCCGGCCAAAGCTTGCACCCCGGCCACCTTCCTAGCCTCCGAGAAACAAAGCGAAAAGCTGACTCCCTTTCCTTCCGTAGTTCACTCCCTGAACGTACAAAGGGTCACAGAGAGCTTTAACCGTGCGTCGTGAGCCATTCGGTTGACATTCCCCCAAGCACTTAAAAAATGTGTTTGACAGGTTTCTGCTCCGGTCCTACCCAGCCCTTCCCACCAGCTCCCAAAGGCGTCTCCTTTCAACTTTCGGTTTATTGAGCTGATCGAAAGGGTGTGCGCAGGAGGAGGATGGTGCAAGCGTTTCCAGGAAGGATTTTTAAATCAGAAACGGGCAAGAGTGGATTCTTTAGGAGTTATTAATTGGCGTGTGAGCTGTGCGGTGTGACCGGTTAGGTGGGCATTTCATTAGCTCAGTTTTGTGCTGCTTAAACAATTATACGTGCGCCAGCTGTAGAGTTAAGAGGGAGGCATTTCGTATTTGACTGTTTGCGGTTAATCTTGAATCCATTGAAGAGAGGCTTTTAAACTGGCCTAAGTGTTGGCCTGTAATAGCCAGCGTTTATATTTATAGCATAGTTTGCATTTCCAGAAACAGTGACTAATTATGCCCTGTATCATCTTGTGTCTTATCAATGTCACGCATTTTTCGTTTTCCTAGGTTACTAATTTTTCATCTGAATTTACACCAGTTTCCTATATTGTAATGAAAGTAAAGGATCATGTTCAGAAAGAGAGAAATTCATTTATAAAAGCAACATTTAGTTTTTATTTAGTAACTCCTTACAATGGTCTTTTAAAAATTCATTTATTTATGCAATGCCGGGGAGGTGCATCTCAGGGCCTCTCTCAGGCTTGGTGTGCACTTTCCGACTGAGCCATCTTCCTAGCTGTGTTTTCTTTTTTTAAAGGAATCCTAAATTGATATAGTTTTATTTTTCAAATCTGCTAACCATTGCAATGTGATGTTAGGATTATTCCTTTAGTATTGTTAGGAGTGTATATAAATTTACTGTACGATCTTAAATTGTAAAACTATACTTCTTGGGCTGGGGATTAGCTCCGTGATTAGAACGCGTGCCTGGGAAGCTTGGATTCTGTCTTCTCACTGGGCTTGGTGGCACACACCTGAAATCCCAGCAGTCAGGAGGCTGAGGCAGGAGGATTGCCATGACTGGACTACATAGTGAGTTCTGGGCCAGCCAGGACTACAGAGGGAGAAGGCTTTGTCTCAAAAAATAATCCCCCCATACTTCCAGCTATGGAGTAGTTACTTATATTAGCTTATTCTCATAGAAACAATTCTAAAGTGTTAACTGTGCAGTTATTATTAGAATATCCATATGGACCATGGATAATGGCATACAACAATAAATTAGAAATAAGTTTCTAGATCGGAAAAAAGAGGTTTTCTTTGACATGGAATTATGGTTGAGTCTCTTGGTTGTTGGTGTTTGTCATAACACTATGATTATTGTAGCCAACTTGATGGATGTTCAGTGCCCATAAAAATTGCACTTATATTACAAATTGAAAAGCTGTTTAGACAGTATGATTTTTTAAATGGAGTTTGGGATTGATAGATGTAATCATAGCTTCAGTACCTTACAGGAGAAAGTTCTTTCTGACTTTTTAAAAGCTGAATTTTTGGGCTGTAATGAAAGCTAATGGCTGATTTCAGGTACTTTGTTATTTTGTTAAGCTTTTCAGATACATGTGTGTATGTGTGTGTTAACAAGTTTTACAGTTCGGCAGATAATTTCTTCAGGATAAAGATTAATCTGGTGCTTTCTGACTATTTAAGGATAGAGTTTCCCTTTATAAATCTAGACATGTTGTGATGAGTACATTCATGTTATGATAATAATTGCCCATTAATAAGATTAAGCTGAGCAAAACTAAAGTGTGTGTAGAAATCACCATGAGCTAAAGTGGAGTAGGAGACGCCTTTCTCTAATTTGTTAGTCTGTTTATATTCTAGGATGTTAAGTTTGCCTCCAAGCTTTGTTGCTTGTGAAATAACTTTAACTGTTCCTCCCTTCAAATTAGTAGTTTTATTACGGCTCTTCTAGTGTTCATTTTGTGTGGATTCCATAGCCAGCCACATTTGGTTCTTTTGGAACTGCACGGAAGTACAGTTATGAATATGATTGAACCATACTTAGTGCAAGTTTTTCTTCTGGTTATTTTACTAAGGAATTAGGATGGAGAATTCTTTGGTTAAGAGAGGACTTGGATAATGTTTATTTATTAAAAATTGCTGTTTGGTGGGTATAGCCTGGAGATGCAAGGGCTCTGGGCTAAAGCACTCTAAATCTGTAGTAGCAGTGCCATTTTAATAAATCAGTTCAGTGTGATAGCTTTAAAACCGGGATTTTGTTTCAGTTTGGGCAAGTGAGAAGCAAAGATTTTTCTTTAAAAAGGGATGTGACTTGCAGGCCTTGTTAGTCTCACTGACTTTCCACATAGCCTGGGAAGGAAGGGTAGTTTTACTTTTTTTTTTCTTTTTTCTTTTTTCTTTTGGTATTAGGGATGGAATGCCAGGGCTTTTGCACTGAGCTACAGCTCCAGCCCTTTTTTATTTTGAGATTAAAATCTCGCTAAGTTGCCTAGGCTGGGCTGGAACTTGTGATTCTCCTGCCTCAGCCTCCCTCAGTTCTGGGAGTACGTTTATATGGTACCATGCCTAGCTAGGATAGTTATACATTTTTAAGTGGTTTCTAAGAAAACTTATTTTATTTCGAGGCAGGGTCTCGCTCTGAAGTATTATTTTATGATAGTAGACATTCTGTACATGAAATTCAAATTTCAGCATCTGCAAATGAAATTTAGTTGAAATAATTACCACATCTGTTCACTTGTAGTCTGAGCACTTCCGGGATCCAGTGGTAGTATTGAGTATTATAGTCCGAAGCCTACAATATTTACTCTCTGGCCCTTAACAGAAAGGAAAAAAAAAAAAAAAAAAGGAAAAGCTTGTGAGTTCGATTCCTTAGCACCACATAAGCTGGGTGTGGTGGCTCATGCTTGTAATCTCAGCTCTTGGGTGGCTGAGGCTGGAGTGTTGCCATGAGTTCAAGGCCACGTGGGCTACTTAGTGAGTTGAGGACCAGCCTGGACTACAAAGCAAGACCTTGTCTTAAAAAAAACAAAAAACAAACAAACAAACAAAAAAGGTTTTCAAAGAGAAAGTTTCCAGCTTTTCTGGTCAGTAGTGTATTCCCGGTTGATAGATTATATCTTTGGGAAGAAATAGAGCCAGGTAATAAGAAACTCATGGATGTAGTCTTTCAATGTCGACAGACGCAGGATTTCAAAAGAAAACAACAAAAAACATTAGATCTAGTCTTTTTTGATGTGTTGCACCTAGTGTGTAAGGTTAACGCAAGTATTATGGAGGTATTAAAACTTGAAAGGACCCTAAGAGTCTGCCAACCAGGGAGTCTTGATAAATAACAATCATAGCTTCTCAGTGGATGAAGTGAAAAAATTATTATAGTACTTGCTGGAGGTTGGGGTTGTATGTGAGTGGTTAGAACGCTTGCCTAGCACCGGTAAGGCCCTGGATAGGATCCCCCACTACCACATAAAAATTAGCCCAGCGTGGTGTCACACGCCTGTTATCCTAGCACTGGGGAGGATGAGGCAAGAGGAGTGCTGTGTGTTTGAGGCCAACCCCGGATTACATAGTTTAGGACCAGCCTGAACTCTTTCTCAAAACCCTCCCCACCCCTAAACAAACAAACAAACAAACAAAAAAACTCTGGGAGGAGGAAGACTGTGGAGATGATGGGAAAAGGATCTGGGGAAGACCGGATAGGCAGGAAGAGGAAGAAGTAAAAATGATTACCATGAGATATGTATACATACCAGTTCTCCAGGATGGAAGTAATTATTATGTGTTATGAGCATATACTAATAAAAATGATAAAACCCTCACTGTACCCAATCTATGCCAGTTTTTCCAGGTCATAAACTGTAGGTTGGTTTGTTTTTGCATAGGTAATATTCACTGTGCAGAATTACTTAGGTGTAACTTCTTAAAATTGCAAATAGATATACGTCTGTGACTTACTTTTTCACCTGATACAGGCTTCCAACTCTGCTATGTTATGCAGCAAACACTTGATGATGGGGTCAAGATAAAACTGACCTTTTATTTCCCAAATGAAAAAATACTGATGTTGCAGCCAGATGAAGTGCTGTACTACAGGACAGGTTGGATTTCCTTTCCTTTGCCTCTCAAGCTACCTTGTGGACACTATGCTGAGTTTAGGCGTGAGTTTACAGTACTTCAGGGTACCAGTCAGCTAGCCTGAATGGGCACTAATGGATTGGTGTCCTCTGAACTCTTTCAGAGTCCAAAGCTACATACCTAGAAGACTTTGGAAGGGGCTTTATTTTATTCCTCAAGCCTGTATTAACCCTAAAACAAGTGGGGTTTTTTTTTTTTTTTGAGAAAAGGCCTCTCTCTATAGTAGTCCAGGCTGATCCTGAACTCATGGTAATTCTCCTGCCTCAGCCTCCTGAGTGCTGAGATTTTAGGCATGGGCCACCATGCCCAAATTATATAGTGTTGGGAAGTGTTGTGTTTTTAATTTCATAAAAATGTTAAGATTTCTTTCTTCTGCTGAATATGCCTGTGGTCTTTGGTCCCCTTTTAAGGTGCCCTGGAAGATGCTAATAACTTGCAATAAAAAGGATTTGTTGTTTAGGCTCTGAAGCTTTGCTAAAAATCTTAGGGTTGAAAAATAAGAATAGCAAGTAGTTAGAATGAAGATTGCCAGTAATTTATTAAATCATAGTGAGGCAACTTAATCTAATCTGTATAAATCGTGTCTCGTGGATGTGGGGCCACCTATCACTGTTTGCATTGGAATCGCACATGAAGCGGTTATTAGGTTGGGTTTATGTCATTTGTAAAAAATGGTGAATAGTTTGAATTCCTATTTTGTGCTTTGACACAAGAAGGTGCTAATGGTGAAATGTTGGGACTGATTTGACTGTAGACTCTTAGAATATGATTTTTGAATCCTTAGCTGTCAAGCTCATAGTTAATATCCTTGTTCTGACCTTGTACTCTTAAAGATTGTGTTCTTGAATTCTGAGCCGTGTAGCCTTTCTGATTGCTTTTGGTGAGCACCGAATGCACTTTAAATGTGTTATTGCCTTTAATCCTCATAATTTAGGTACATGGTACCATCCCCACTTTACTGACAGAAGCTTGAAGCTGTCCAGATAGTTGATCAGAAGTATGGTTAATAGAGAGGGTAGAGTTGGGGTTTTTGAACCAGCTTTATCTGGCTTTAAGGCTCTAGCTTTTATCATTGCTTTAAAGGCTCTTAAGAGGATTGGGAAAAATGGGTTGGCCTTCTTAGGGTAGGAAATTGTTCCTTTATGTATTGGGCCTTTGTTTAAATATTAAAGGTGGATAGCTGTGTGTAATACATTAGTTGAAGATTTCGTTCTTTGTGAGTTATGGATGGAATGACTGCTTGAAGTCCTAGCCTTAAACATGTTTGTGCGGAAACTTAAAGTTCAGGGGAGGCAAGGGAAAGAAGAAATAAAGTTTTTCTTATTGTGTCTTCTTTCTCTGACACCTATCATTTATCCAGTTTGCTATCAGTAGCCCAGTGTCCCACAGGACAGTCCCAGTCCTACTGTACACCTTGAAGGACTCAGTCCTACCACACTGCCCTTAAATCAGAGGCCTGCTACAAGTTCCAGGTCCCTAGATTACTGGTGCTTCTGTCCTAGCTGTAAGTTCAGGAATTCCTGCGATCCTCCTTCCTCCCCACCACAATTTCATAATTTGTTAGAATGAAGAACAGAGCTTACAATGCTTATTAATATTCACTGGTTTATTGTAAAGGGTACAGCTCAGCAGTAGGAAAGTAGAGGAAATGGCAGAGGGCAAGATGTGTGAAGGCGAGGGGTTGTGCGGGGCTTCTGTGTCTTCTCTCAAGCCATGTCCGTGAACTTAGGCACGCAGAAACTTCCAGAACCCTGTGACTTCAGAGGTTTTTTTTTTTTTTTTATGGAAGTCTCATCATGTAGGCACAAGTAAAATCATTGCTCCTTGGTGATTAAGCTCAATTTATGACCCCTTTCCCATCCTTGAGTATTAGGGAGTGGGGCATAAAGTTCTAACTCTTTAAACATAGCTAGGTCTTCCTTCCCTTTTGCAAGTCATCTAATTGGCATAGACTAGTCTTACCACTCTGGTAGTTCCCAAAGGTTTTTAGGAGTTCTGTGCAGTAACTGGAAGAATTGCACAGTGGTTCAAATACTTGCTAAGCAAATGCAAGGTCCTGGGTTCAATTCCTCTGGCATCACACAAGCTGGGTGTGGTGATGCACACCTGTGATCCCAGCACTCAGGTTCAGGACCAGGACCAGCATGGACTGCAGAGTAAGATCCTGTCCCAATTTTTTTTTGTGTGTGCAGGGAACATAAGACAAAGACCAAATATTTTATTGTACCGACCGTGTTATCTAAAATCAATAAGTTGGTTTTTATAATTATCAAATTCCCTAGCATCCACAGTTCTTTTGTGTTTGGAAGAAAGGCCATTACATCTCATATCACGTGTTTTACTGAGAAACTACAAAAAATAAAGAAACTTTTAGATAAGCAGATACAGTTTTATGGGAAAGTTACATTCCTACTTTGAAGGACTGAGTCATCAACCACAGTTATATAAATATTAGTAGATGTTTATGTGCTTAATGAAGAAATAAAATTTTTAGACAATATGACCTATTATTTTATTACTTCAGTTTGCTAATGCTATCTGACACACACAAAAATATTCCTGTTGTCCTCATAATTTGGCTATTTATTGTTTGACTGATTATTAGTATCTTTGCAGTCTTGCGGCAAGTTGGAAGAATATTGCTGTTCACTGAAAATTTCAGATGATGTTATGTTTAGTTACTGCATCCTAGTATACTTGACATCAGCAGGTGACTAAATGGAATAATTCTGGTTCAATTTAAAAGATTTACGTGGTTTTTACACTGAAAACAGTTGGAGTGACCTTTAAAGGCAAATGCTAAAAAGATGGTTTTTTGAGATGCCGTGGTCTCCAACTTAGGAGTCCACCCTACAATAAAGCTCATAGTCCTTCAAGTGTGAAACAGTAAGTATAGTATTTTTTCCTGACCATGCACCTTGGTCTCTGTAGTTAAAAATTTTTATTTTTAAATTTGCATATTGCATCCCTTTCCTCTTTCCACCCCTTAGCCCTGTTCCCCAACCCCCCCCCCCCCTTTTTTTTTTTTTTTTTCTTTTGAGACAGGATCTTGACCTGTAGTCCATGCTGGTCTTGAACTCACTGTGTAGCTCAGGCTGCCCTCAAACTCATGGGAAATCTCCTTCCTCAGCCCCCCAAATGCTGGGATTACAGATGGGTGCTACCATGCCCAGGGTGTGTGTTCCTTGGGATTTGAACTTGGGGCATTGTGTTTGCTAGGCAAGTACTTTTAACTGCTGAGCTGTTCCTCCAGCTCCCCTTTTCCTGTCCACAAAACCTATCTTCTTACTTTCTTTCATCTCTTACTTTTCTGTGCGTTGGTTTTCTCCTTTTAGAGAAGCAATATGATATTTAGTCTTGTATGTCTGGTTCATTTTGTTAAGCATAATGGTCTCAAGGTGTATCCGTTTTTCTACAAATGACTCAAATTTATCTTTATGGCAGAGTAATATTCCATTGTGTGTGTGTGTGTGTGTGTGTGTGTGTGTGTGTGTGTGTGTGACATTTTTATCCATTCATCTGTTCTTGGACATAATGGTTTCCAAGATTTGGCTGCTATAAATTGTGCTGCTATAAACATAGATATGTATGTATTACTCTTCTGTGATGACTTTACCTTTTTTGCAAGGATACCCAGAAGGGGTATAGTTGGCTCAAATGAGTTAGTTATTTTTTGAGGAATCTTCATACTGCTTTTCATAGTGATCGTACTAGTTTACAGTCCTACCAGCAATGTAAGAGGGTTCCTTTTCCCCCACAGCCTCACCAGCGTTTGTTGTTTTTTGAGTTCTTGGTACAAGACATTCTTACTGGAGTTAGATGGAGCTTCAGTGTTGTTTTCCTTTGCGTTTCTTTGATGGCTAAAGATGCTCATGTGTCTTTTGACTACTCGAACTTCTGAGAACTGTCTGTTCATTTCCGTTGCCCATTTTTTGATTGGGTCTTTTATTTTGGAGGGTCTAATTTTTTTCAGTTCTTTGTATATTCTTGATAATAATCCTTTGTCTGTGGAGGAGCTGGCAAGAACTTTTTCACATTCTGTTGGTCCTGTTATCACTCTTGATTGTTTCTGTTCCTTTGCTGTGTAGAAACTTTTTAATTTAATATAATCTCATTTGTTGATTCTTGTTATCTCATATGCTTTGCATGTCTTATTGAGGAAGTCCTTGCCTATGCTTATGTCTTCAAGGGTTTTGTCCATTTTTTCTTCTAACAAGTTCAGGGTTTCCATTTATATGGCTTGGGCTTTGATCCATTTTGATTTTATTTTGGTGTGTGGTGAAAGAAGTGGGTCTTGTTTCATTCTTCTGCATGTAGCTAGCCAGTTTTCCCAGCACTGCCTGTTAAAGAGGCTGTCCTTATTTTAGTGTATGTTTTTGGCCTAGTGTGTGTTTTGATGAGACGGCTGAAGCCATTCAAGGATATCTCTGCATCCTCACTTCTATTCCCTTCATCCACCTGTGCGTGCGTGCGTGCGTGTGTGCGTGTGTGCGTGTGTGCGTGTGTGTGTGTGTGTGTGTGTGTGTGTGTGTGTGTTTTAAATCACTGTTGCTGTGTAGTATAATTTGATATCTGGTATTGTGATGCCTCCTCCTTTTGTTGCTCAGGATTGTTTCGGCTATTATGGGTTTCTTCTGGTTCCATATAAATTTTTGGATCATTTTTTGTAGTTCTGTGAAAAATGCTGTCTGGTATCTTAATTGGCATTGCATTGAATCTGTGTATTATTTTGGTAGTGTGATCATTTTGACAGTGTTGATTCTGTCTATCCAGGAACAGGGGCTGTCTTTCCATTTTCTGATGTTGTCATTGATTTCTTTTTTCCAGAATATTACAGTTTTCAGTGTCTATAGTTTTTGAGGGTTTTGTGTTCCAAGAACTCACTTTCTTTAAAGTGTCCAAGAGTTTGCACTAAGACAGTTCTGTGACCTCTGTATAGGTTTTCATTTAAGCGTATTTGGGGAGAGGTTACTGTAGAGGAATTGCCAACTGGGCTGCAGGGACTCCAGCATTGATATCCTCTCTGGGTGGCTTCAGAGAAAGGTTACTATTGATTTAGGACTCTCTTCAGAGATCCTGACCAAGATTATAGTCTTATTATTATGATTTTTGTTTCTGGTTATGTTTTTCTGTCTGAAATGAGGACAGTGGGTTAATTTTTAAATTTAATCAGCCACAATTCCTAAATTTTAGCTAGGCTGGGATTGTTAGGAAACATTGGAGAGTGGCTAAGCCCATTTAGGGAGTCCTCAAGCAGTGGCATTTTTGTCCTGCCTGGGATTTTTGGCAGTGCCTTGGACATTTTGGGTTGTTACTTGGGGTAGTGTTACTGGCATATTGTGGGTAAAGGGTAGGGATGTGGGTAAACATCCTACAGTGCTCAGGACAGCCCCTGTAATGGGATTATCAGATCCCAAATCCCAAATGTCAGTGTTAAGCTTGAGAAAGTCTGACCTGTAGGAATTTAGTTGTAGCCTAGATGAGATTATCTTTCTCCAAACACTTCCAGTTCAGTTTACTTGGAGAATAGCCCTGCTTTCTTTTCTCAGGGAAACACAGAATAGAAGTGAGGAGAAGCTTCATTAAAGATATCCTTGTAATAAAACCACATGTATCTAGAGTGCAATGAGTGAGCCTCACCTTGGGAAAACCAGCTCCTTGATGGTGGTTTTCTCTACCAGGTAAGTGTACCACTTGTGCCTAGAATGGAAGCTGGAGTCAGCTTGAGCTGCCCCTGGGGACCATAGCTTTCCACATGTTCAGAAGTTAGAAGGTGGCCAATGCAATGTAAAGTGCTTGGCCAGGTTCCAGGTACACTCGGTGCGCAGGCAATGTCTTCTTTGCTTCCTTGTGGTAATGCAATTTTTTGGTGAATGGGGAACTTAAACCACTTTTGCAACATCGGGTTTAGCAAGGCCTTGTTTGAGAAATTGGAGTTTGAGAAATTGACAGAAGCTCAGTGACAGCTGTCTCTGTGATTATCCTTATGTTTCCCCTAGAGTTCTGTTAGAAACACAAGATTGTATCTGTTTAGACTCCACGTGAATTTTAACAGTAATTCAGTTAACAAACATCTATTACTTGTCTGTATCTGTGTTGGACTCTGAAGTCTTACGGAGCTCTCAGTCTGCCTGAGAGCACCAGACATGCAACTATGTCCTTAAATGTCTCATACATATGGTTGTGTGAGAGGATAGTGGAATAGGGAGACCTGGCGTAGTTTTGGAAGTTTAAGGGAAATGTACATGAGGAAATATTTAGGATGAGGTTGAAGTAACTAAGTGAAGGAGGAGAGAGCCACGGGGTGGGAAATGTAGTGGGTGGGGCAGATACCATGTGAGAACCATGGAGAAGGAGCCGTCCAGAAAAAGAAGAGGAGGGCACTGTGACAGAGTCAGGGCCATGGCAGGCTCCAGGAACAGAATGGACAGAAATCTTGTAGGAACTTCTTGTAAAGCCATATTAAGCATTATTATAAGATTCCTGTGAAGTGGGGTAACAGCCTGATCAGGTTTGTAAGTTATATTTTGCATTTTAAAAGGGGTTTGCTAGGTCACTTACGTTTCCAGACCATTTTCAGTTTCTAGAAGTTCAGCCTGCCACCACCTACTTTTAGATGTATGAATGTTTTTTGTGGAAAGAAAAAGCAAGCTTTACTGATACACAATTTGTATACCATAAAAATGTGTTTAAAATGTACAGTTCAGCATTTAATACATCGCAGAGTTGTGCAGCCCTGTCATCACTATTCACCTTCGGAACATCTGTCACCCCCTTCCCTGACAGAGGCTCCACGTCCCTGTGTCCCCCTTTCCTGGTCCTACCCACCAGGATCTTCTTCGTGTCCTTGGATTTGCATGTTATAGACATTTCATGTAAACAAATTATAAAGTGCGTGACCTTTTGTAACTGTCTGTTTCACTTAACATAGTGTTGGCGAGGCTCTTCGTTGGAGTGTGAGTCAGTAGTTTATTCAAACTTATTTTTGGATATGATTCTGTGTGCGGATCTACTACACCTTGTTACTCATCAGCTGATGGTCATTTTAGTTTGTACTTTTTGACAATTTTAAATAACACTGCTGTAGACTTGATGCATACAATGCAAATGATCAGGAAGGACATAGATTTCAACTTTTTATTACTAAAAAAAAAAGAGCTCCACTTCTTTTCATTCTCTGCCATTCTGTTCAGTAATCAGCTGCTTTTCTGAAAGGCTTATGTGGCAGTAAAGGGTTAATCACAGGTGTTAATGTTGATGAATTGAGAAATATGCTATTAAAGGCTAAGAGTTTTCTTCTTGGGACTTGGAAGCAATATTTGCAGTTAATGGTGCCAGCTCTTAGTTCTGGAAATCAGAACCCATTGTTACTCTAGTTGTTCACTTACAAATGGATGCCAAGGAATTCTTAGCCCTGGTTTCTTTTGAATGACTTCTTGTCCACATTAATGGAATGTACTGATTGCCTATTATAAGGTGATGGCTTTCATCTTGATTAGTCATTTCAGAGAATAAAAAAATAAATAAAGGCCGTATTACTTAAGAATTACAGAGTTAAGAATGTGCACGAGGAGGTCATGAATATAAGAATTGGTTTATGGCCTCTGCTGGAGCATAACTTGAGGCTTAGTAAGTGTAAGAACTAGTAAATGAGTAAGCATGAGCATTTTCAGACCAAAGAAAAAGTGTACACAGTGAGCTTCATAGCTTGTCCTACTGGTGGGTAAAATAAAAAGTTTTCTGTATAGTTCAAGCAGCTTTAGTAACAGTGGTTACAGAGTGAATTATCATAGCACACACTAGCCTGGAGAAGTTTGGTGTACGCAGTTTGTAAAACCATGAGTTCTTGAAATATAATGTGCCTGTTGGCCTGTTTTTGTTTTTGTTTGGTTCCTTTGAATTTCATTGTTAGCATTAGGAATGTTACTGAAAATTTAGCAAGCTTAGGATGACTATAAAATTGTGTCACTAATTATGCAAGAAGTTACAAGACACCTCCTGATAAGTGGTCATATTTGTCTGGGAGAAAGCAAGTAACTTTTTGGCCAGTAAACCCTTAGTGAGAAAAAATTGTTTCATAGAAAGTAATGAATTATTAGTAACTGGTCTACTTTACTTTACTATACTTAATTTTCTTGTTTTAATTTACCAGGCCATGTTAGAGGGCTTTCACTGCTCTTCGCTCCCCCCCCCCCAAAAAAAAAAATTTAAGGTTTACAATGAAGTTTAGCATTTTGTGCATGTACGTATCTTGTCAAGGTGACAAGTACTTTCCCACTCTCCTTTTGTTCCTCCCCCTACCCGCCCCTCCCTCACTGCTATTCTTATATAGAGTCTCAGGGATGCCTTGAGGATCTGCCCACTTTGACTTATTTAATTCTCATAGTCTTCTATCACCATAGATTAGGGCATCTCTAGTTTATTGATGAATGGAGGCTTAGATTAAGTGACTGGTCCAATCTCACATAGGAGTGACAGAGCCAGGACTGGATTGTGAGACTGACACTAAAGTTGGCATGCTTCCCCTCTTCTCTGGTACACTAACTCTCTATGAAGCGGGCGTTTTTTATGAAATGTTAAATTTTATTTACCATTGAAGTTTCTTGAATTTTGTTCTAAACGGTGTGTTCTAGCTAGAGCTTGTTCCCAGGAGTCTGGTTCTTAGCATGTTATTACTTGGTTTTCTTCTCCATTGCAGTATGACCTAATTGACCTTAATTAACTTATTCATCTTTTTCCTTTTTTTCTTTTTTCTTTTTTTGACGGGGTCTCGCTCTGTTCAACGCTGGCCTTGAACTCACAGTAATTCTCCTGCCTCAGCCTCCTGAGTGCTGAGATTACAGGCGTGTGCCACCACATCTGACTTATGTGGTGCTGGGCAAATGAACTCAGGGCCTTGTGTTAGCTAACTAAGTGCTCTAACCACTGTGCTGTTTCTCCAGCCCCTTCGTCATCTTTCTTAAGCACATTTTGCCGCTGTCTCTAGGAATGCCGTAAGCCTGGTTTTTAAATTGTGCTTTGAGATTTTTAAAGGTCTCTTCTTTCTATATAGCCTACAAAATACAGGCAACCTAATCTGGTCAATGGGGTGTTAAATTCTGTTGCCTACTCTGCCATTGACATTTTTGGTCATTTTAAGACATTGCATTATATGTCTTAAAATTATATGTCTAAAGGAGGGTTAATAATACATCTCAGCTTTTCCACATTTCAGCAGTGTTGTGACTGAAGCCTCAGGCCAGGAGCAGAGTGTCTGAGCTGATGGTCCTAGTCCTGCCACCTGCTGTGCTGAAGGCACCATCACCATCGCTACAGAACCTGAGGGGTGTTAGAAGAATTGAGAGGTCATAACTGAAGTGTTTTAGACCTTATAGGTTGTATGAGTATAAGAGATAGTGATTGCCCTCAATGTACTGTCAGATTATGATATTTGGAAATCTTAGATTTGATTTTGGCTCTGTTTTTAAATTTCTTAGGTGATGTTAGTTCTGTGTTTTAATTTTTATTCCTTTCTCTCTCTTTTTAGTGGTATGTGTGCAACAGAGAGAAGTTATGTGAATCCCTCCAGTCTGTTTTTGTTCAGAGTTACCTTGATCAAGGAACACAGATCTTCTTGAACAACAGCATTGAGAAATCGGGCTGGCTATTTATCCAGTTATATCATTCTTTTGTGTCATCTGTTTTTAGTCTGTTTATGTCTAGAACATCTATCAATGGGTAAGTGAATCTTGGACTTATTTTTCTTTATCTTTAGGTTTAATAAAGAAAGAAAATAAATGTACGAAGTTATCTTGTTGAAGGTATTAATCACTTTAGCTAAGCAATTCTATTTGTCAAAATCCTTGGCTGTACCAGCTTTCGTGTGCCTTTTACATTCTCCATAACTTGGCAAACAGCCTTGTTAGTCTATATTTCTGTGGCAGGAATTACTTAGTTGATGGAACCACTGGAGATCCTGTTAAGATGCAGATTATGAATCAATAGGTCTGGAGCAGGGTCTGAAGATTCTGCGTTTTTAACCAGATATGAGGTAACGTAAGAATTTCCTAGTTGTGGACCTTTGGGTAACAAGACACTTGGAACTATGCCCCTAAACCGTTAGGCTAAGGAATAAGATCTTTGCCTCAAACACACTTTCCAGGAACAAGTTTTTTGGGGGATCTAGTAACTCAGCCAAAAGAGTGTAGTGATTTGTTTGAAGAGTCTTGTATTCATTCTTATATACTTCCTGGGCTCACCAAGGTTTTGGAAACTTATTGTGGAATTCTCTGCTCCCATAATGATTCCTTCATTTAAATCTACAGAAAAGATTTTTTGGATATTATTTATCTTTTCTTGGTTAAAATTTCAACTATCCCCAAGGCCCTAGAATATAGAAATCCAAAAAGTCACAGGATACAGTGCTTAGGAAGCTCTGTTGGACCACAGAAGCTGTTGGTTGGACCTATTTTTCTTTTCCTTTGGAGTTTGGAGCCAGTGTCTGCTGAATGTCTGGATCTGTACTCTGTCATCTGGTCCTTAAATATGTTTTCAGGCACTGCATCCCATTTCTCAAGATTTCTTACTTGATTTTCCTCCTTGTTTAGATGAAATTGCCTTACATTTATTTTAGCAAACAGTTGTTATTTTTGTATTGTGAGCTGAATTTATATAACTTGGTCTGACATTTTGTATTTGAAATTGGTTGTACTGAATTTCTGTCCTGTACCATTTATTCTTTCTTTGGAAATCAGATGAGTCACTGCAGCAGAAATTCTTATTCTTTTTGGGGTCTTACACCTCTTTGAAAGTGTTAAAAAATAAGAAGAATACTTTTTTTAAAAGTACTTACATTCAGTATCTTGTATGTAATTTTGGTGAATCCTGCCTGAAATTCCTTACTCTAGAATTTTACAGTTCTATCAAACAGGCAATGCAATTTATATATCCCATTGGCTTCCTTTATCTGTAGTTTTTGTTCTGTTTTTATCTCTCCTCTCTTGCTGTTTTGTTTTGTTTTGTTTTAAATGGAGTCTCATTGTATTACCTAGGCATGCCTCCAAGCCTTGGCCCAAGTTATTCTCTTGCCTCAGCCTCAAAAGTAGCTGACACTAACTGCATTTATCATCCAGCCAGCTCTTTTTTTTTTTTTTTGTAAACCTAAGCCCTACTGCCTTCCAAGAGCCCTCTTGCCCTGTGTCCTATTTTCAACAAAACCTACTTTTGAGCTCATTGGTTATTGCTATCCTTTAAGAGTAGATTATCACCACAAATAGCTATCTCTTATAGAAATAATTAAGCACTGTAATACCTTTTTGAATTAAGATACTTAAACTTCCTTTATAGTGAAAGAGAAGATCAAGTAAGGAGAGATTTGAGGGCTGTTTTCAGAGTTAATCTTATAAGCATGCCTCCTCTAAAGACTATAAAGCTGGAGAGAACTGAGTTTATGACCTGAGAACTTAGGATGGTTACAAAAGGTTAAAGTTAAAGACGATTTAGGGAGGCTATATCTCTGTGTGTTTACCAGAAACTTGTATTACACTAGGTCGGTGTCTTGATGTTTTAGGTGAGATAGTTCTTTATTGTGTGAAACTTCCTTCCTCATTGTATTGTATACACTCTTCTGGTCTTGCTCACTAAATGACAGTAATACTCTAAATTACTGTGACAGGCCAAGGTTGCCACTGTTCCCAGAGAGCCAAACTGGTGCTAGTTGAGAGATACTGGGCTTAATGGATCTTATTTTTTATTTTTTTGACAGTATACATCTTTTGGTCGAATCTCTATTGCCTATATTCTTTGGAAATAGGATAGTGCTTTCCCCCTTTCTCAGGCACCTATAAATGGAGCTGAGTCATATGACCTTGTGAGTTCAGAACTCAGATGACCTCCAGATCTAGAATTTTATTGGTGTCATGTCAAGATTCCGGACATCCCGAGGAGATGGCTTGGGAATCATATGCCACTTTATTTATTTATTTGAGACAAGGTCTTTGTCTGTAATACAGGCTGGTCCTGAACTCACTAGCATGTCACTTTATAGCTGGGAAACTTTAAGCAAGACAACTGCTTTATGACTTACTTTGGTCCTGGGGCAAGTCAGCATCAAGATTTAAAACATGCCTCCCTGCAGTCATGCTGCCTGTACCTTTTTTCTACTATGCCTGTGGATCCCATATGATTTTTCTATTGCCGTTTCAACCAGTTCAGTCCTTTTCTATCAGATGTGCTTGATTTTCCACTAGAAGATACAATTGATTTAAAACAGCTTGTCTTTTATAAGATACGGTTTTCTGTGGTAAACAGTTGTAGTTTGAAGCATAATGCTTAGTTGTCTCTGGGGTCTGTCCCCTTTTTGCTCCCAGTATTTTAGCATTTCTGTGGGGCAGAAAGTTTATTGAAAATACATAAATTGGGTTAAGCTTTCATATAAAAGAGGGATTTTTTTTTTCAGAAACTGGACTTACGTCAAGCACCATGTTGCATGCCGCTTTCTAGGTACTATATAGCACACGTTTTTACATTCTGATTATTTCCAGAAAGTGGCAGTACAGTACAGAGTCTTCTCTCCTTTTTTCAGTTTTAGTCTGTTTTCCAGGATCTGAGGAAAAGTGCCTAGGGAGCTCCTTCAGACTTCAAAGAAAATTCTAGAAGTGGGTTGGCAGCAGCTCTAGGACACTTAGCCTCAATCCAACAGCTGCTCTGTCACCACTTGGTATTGCGTATGAGTTCCTTTTTATTTACCGAAAAAGTTCTACTGTTTGCAGAAAGTTGGGGAATCTGGCCTGGATACGCTGGGGGTTGAGAACTAGAGAACAGGTCATAAATAGGAAGCACATGTCACTTCCCAGGTGGCGCTTCCCTGAGACTTGGTTGAGCTATGGCTGCTTCTCTCAGGGTTCTCTTTGATCACCATTTTAACTCCATTCATTCTCTTTTTTCCAAAGGCATTCTATAGTTTTGAGTGTTGTCTTAGAACCTTCAGAAATAATAGGATCCAGCCAAATGAAAACACATAACCTGAGACGTGTGAATATGCTTCTTTAATGCAATTACCTGATATCTCAGGGGCCACTCATGGCCTTTTTTTTTTTTTAAAGGTCTCTTAAAAGTCTTTTGTACAAAAGCTGTTTTTTCTTTCCCATTAGTTTCATCTCCTAAATGGCCTTTCTTCCTGTTGTCTCTGTCTAGTGTTACTGCCTAGTGTTGTGATCTGATTCTGTTATCCTGTTGTCTTTTTAATTGATAAATACATTTTATTTTTATCTTTCTACTTTCCTTCCTATTTTCACTTATATTCTTTATGTTCAGTTTTTAATTTCTTACTCATTTCATTTTCCTTTCCTCGTGTATTTCTCATGCCCTTTGAGTTATTATTTGCAGCTCTAAAGATCTTATCTAGAGATATTTTTCTATTGTATTAACTTTGCTTTTTAGTCATGTAAATCATATAAGAGATTGTATTTTAATCATATAAAATTTTATAAGTTCAGAAGGTTGTTGGTGCTGAGTCACTGCGCCTACTTTATATACATGGGGGTGGTGCTGTATTTGCCTAGACGCTTCCATTTTTGTCCCTTCCTTTCCAGGTTGCTAGGAAGAGGCTCAATGTTTGTGTTTTCACCAGATCAATTTCAGAGACTGCTTAAAATTAATCCTGACTGGAAAACCCATAGACTTCTTGATTTAGGTGCTGGAGATGGAGAAGTGACAAAAATCATGAGCCCTCATTTTGAAGAAATCTATGCCACTGAGCTTTCTGAAACTATGATATGGCAGCTTCAGAAGAAGAAATACAGGTATAATTTTTAACATACAATTTGACATGTATTTCTTGGTTATAGATCTGTTTCTTCTTGAAGTTGTATTACTATCATCAAAAATAATTTTCTATGATTAGAATTTTGAAAAAAATTATTCTGGCCATCTTGGTACAGGCCTATGAATCCTAGCATTCAGGAGGCTGAGGCAGGAGGATTGTAAGTTTGAGGCCAGCCTGGGTTACATAGTGACTGTGAAGTCAGCCTGAAGTCAGCAAGGCCCTGTCTCAAAAAAAAAAAAAAAAAAAAAGAAAGAAAGAAAGAAAGAAAGCAAAAAACTCTTCAGATACAGTTAAGTGGAAATTTTGAAAGAAATGGCAGTGTTTTTCTGGAGCAGAGGAGTTGGCACCATAGAAGAGAAAGGGGCTAGTGGGACACCGCTTGGAAAAGACAGACCAAGTGTAAGAACTCACTCCCTACTTAAAATCTCGCAGGCTCAAGTATTTTGTGTGTTTCTTTTTAAGTTGTTGTAAAATATATCTAACTTAAAATTTGCCACCTTGCCCATTTTCCAGTTAGGTCAGTCGTATTAAATACATTGGCATGCTTGTAGGGCGTCACCATGGTTCACCCCCAGATGTTTCCATCTTTCCAAACTACAACTTCCTGTTCGTCCCTCCTTTCAGCCCATGGCACCCGCCATTCTGCTTTGTCTCTGAGTTTGACTACTTTAGGAGCCTCATATGGTAGGAATCATACTTTTGTCCTTTTTTTCTTCTTTTTCTTTTTTTGAGCCAGGGTCTCACTCTGTTACCCAGGCTGGTCTTGAACATACTGGTGTAGCTTAGGCTGGCCTTGGACTCAGGATAATCCATTTGCCTCAGCCTCCTGAGTGCTGGGATTATAGGCATGTCCCACACGCCCAGCCCCACATGCCCGGCTTTATGTGGTGCTGGGGAATCGAACTCAGGGCCTTGCACTTGAAAGGCAAGTGCTTTAACCACTGCAATTCCTTCAGGCCTCTCTCTCTCTTTTTTTTTTTTTTTTTTGAGACAGGGTCTCACTCTGTAGTCCAGGCTGATTCTGAGCTCACAATGTAGCCCAGACTGGCCTCAAACTCATAGCAGTTCTCCTGCCTCAGCCTCCTGAGTATTAGAGTAATAGGCATGCACCACCATACCCAGCTTATGAAGTCCTCAGGAATTGAACTCTGGTACTCAGCGCTTGCAAGGCAAGTGCTTTAACATCTGAGCTATTCCTCCAGCCCATTAATTAATTAATTTTTTTTTTTTACTTTTATCCTTTGTGGATGGTTTATTTCACTTTACATAATGCCATCATCACTCACCCATGTTGTAGCGTGTATCTGCATTTCCTTTAGTGCTGAGAAATATTCCATTGTATGTGTAGATCACATTTTTTTTATTCATTCATTTGTTGATGGATGTTTGGATCACTGTGGACAGTTTATGATCATCAGTATACAAATGCCCACTGAAGTCTTGGCTTCCATTCTTTGGGATATGTACCTAGAAGTGGAGTTGCTGGATCACATGGTTAAGTCTGCTTAATTTTTTTTTTGAGAGTTCTCCATACATTTTCCTTAGCAGTATGCCATTTTATATTCCCACCAGCAAAGTTCGAGGGGTTCAGTTTCTCTACTTCTTTGACAACACTTGCTGTTTTTTTGTTCCTTTTTTCAATAATAGTCATCAGCAATGATAAAGTGTAAAGTATCAGAATTTAGTTGTAAGACCATCGGTACTTCAGAGAGTCAGGAAGAAGGTATTCTTTATCGAGTGTGGATTTGATTGGCAGAAATCTGTATCTTGGCTGAGTGTAGAGTGGAGGAGGTGGAAGTGGAACTTGCTTCCTTTTCTGTGATTGTATGGAAGCCTGGCTTAGCCTCCGAGAGAAAGGAGAGGAATCGTGTGATCACTCACTTCCTTTTCGCATGTTTCTAATAATACCTTTACAGACTGCACCAGCATAACTGTTGAACAGACATAGAAAACTTTTGGGCCTAAAGAAAATTTTTTAGGCCTAAAGAAGATGACCAATAGGAAGGGGATGGAAAGGACCATTACTGTAAACAGGTATTTGGTGAGGTTTTATAGGAATAAAGGAGTGAGTGCAGATCCCAGTATCATTGGACATTGCTAGGCCCCAGAAGTTGCAGTATAAGCCAGAGAGCTCCATCTTCCAACAGCTCCAGCTGCCAGAGTTCTTGTCTCTGTCAGTGTTCAAAGTTGTTGGAGATGCTACGTGAGAAGGGACTTATGTAGGTGTGGAATTGGAGCTAGGTGATTCCTAAGGTTCTCCATTGCTTCAGTGGTCTGTTTACTTTAGATATTGGTGGGTCTCTGAGGTGATAATTGAAATGTATTCCGATTAGAAATTAATTCACCATTTCAAACTTGGAATGATTTGATGTTTGTTAATAACAGTGTCTTAAGTCATGCTGAATTCAGCATCTGAATAATCTCACTTAAAAGAAAAACATTGCCTTGAATGGGTGTGGAGGGCAGGGTGTTAATATCCTCTTTATTTTCTTATTTCCATGAAAGGAAATTGGAGACTTAGGTATACAAATAGCCACTCATATCCAACCTTTTAGGCTGGAAGAGTTTATTCAAAGAATAATTGTCAGGTGGTTTTTTTCTTACCTTATCCAGAGGTGGCATCATTCACCTGGAATAGCATACTAGGGGAGTTTGCAAGTAGAATTTATAATCCACTAGCTATGTATGCTGTGAACTTGGACACATCACTGCTGTCATTTTCTCGGAGGAAAGTTTTAATAACTTACCAGAATTCCTGGGATGATAACCAATTTGAGTGGGTTAAAAAATTTATCTTCATCAGTGGAAATAAGTTTTCAGAAAGGAATCAGAAAAACAAAGTAATGTTGAAGTCGAGGTGTTGATAAATACAGGTTTAACTATACTAGCACATATGCTTTCAGACTTCAACTATGGAAGTTACCTGGCTGTGACAGGTGCTGAGATGGACGAAGTGAGGTTATCTTAGGTTGAAACATGGATATATTTGGAATCTACTGAGATTTTTGCTGCTGTTAAATCAAGCAAATTCTGTAGTTTATAATTTTAAGTTGTTTGTTTGGCTAAGGCAATAATATGCAAATAAATCATTTTTAATTGTTCATTTCAGTATTTAAATGAGAACTGATGAATTGTTTTGTTATGAAAAGCAAATCTTCAAGTAGTGATTGAAATTCCTTGTAAATAAACTAAATAGGGTACCTAAAATTATTGCGACCATCGATTACAGTACAACATGGTAGTTCTAGGGAAACATTCTAACTGCTGAGCTGTGCCCCCAGCCCAACAAAGTGGTTTTAAAGCCCTGATGGTCATATTTCAGGCAGTCAGTAGTTCAGTTAAATACTTTTTATCTTACTTTCTCATCACTGTGATTTAATACTTGACATCTACAACTTAGGGAGGAAAGATTTATTATAGTTTACAGTTTCAGAACATCTCAGTCTGTTCATGGATGGGTGGCTAGAAAATGGTGGAATCACATGGTTGGGCCACAGCTAGAGCTGGAACTGGAGTTCTGGGAACGGAGATCCTTACGGCATGGTGGAACTGAGAGACTGGGAGGAAGGGCAGAATGAGCAATATGCCCCTCCAGGTCAAGTACATGCCCCTCCAGGTCGAGCCTCAAGCATCTGCCCCTTCTTGCTAGGCTCCAACTCCCAGCCCTATCCGCAGGAATATGAGGCTTTGGGGGACACTTCAGATCCAAACCACAACATTTATACAACAAAGGAATCTGACTAGATCCAGGAAATTTCTTAGACATATTAGAAACTCTACTCTAATTTTTTTTTTTTTTTTTTTTTTGAGACAGGGTCTTGCTCTGTGGCCAGGGCTGGTCCTGAACTCACTGTGGAGTTGAGGCTGGCCTTGGATTCACTGCAATCCTTCTGACTCAGCCTCCTGAGTACTAGGATTACAGGCATGCGCCACCATGCCTGGTTTATGTGTGCTGGGGAATTGAACTCGGGTACTTAGTGGTTGCTAGTGAAGAGCTTTAACTGCTGAGCCATTCCTCTAGCCCCGAAACTCTAGTTTTATAAAAACAATAGATTGAAAAGAAGCTATAATTTTATTAGTTTTTGTCTTCCTATTCAGAAATGCCACAAAATATTGTTACACTAGTGAGTTTTTCTTTATTTTTAAAATTTATTTTATTTTAGAGACAGGGTTTTGCTCTGCAGTCCAGGCTGGTCATGAACTTGCTATGTAGCCCAGGCTGGCCTTGAACTCACAGCAATCCTCCTGCCTCAGTCTCCCAGGTACTGGGATCACAGATATATGCCTCCATGCCCAGCTTTGTATGATGCCTGGGAATAGAAATCAGGGTCTTGAGCTTGTTAGGCAAGCACTTTAACCTTTGTGTTATTCCTCCAGCCCCTCTCTTTTCTTTTCTTTTCTTTTCTTCTCTTCTCTTCTCTTCTCTTCTCTTCTCTTCTCTCTCTCTCTCTCTCTCTCTCTCTCTTTCTTTCTTTCTTTCTTTCTTTCTTTCTTTCTTTCTTTCTTTCTTTCTTTCTTTCTTTCTTTCTTTCTTTCAGATAGGGTCTCTCTCTGTGGTCCAGGCTGGTCCTGATCTCTCTGTGGAGCCCAGGCTGCCCTTGGATTCACAGCAATCCTCCTGCCTCAGTCTCCCGAGTGCTGGGATTACAGGCGTGTGTCACCACGCCTAACTTATGTGTTGCTGGGGAATCAGACTCGGGTACTTAGGGCTTGACTTAGCGCTTGCTAGGCAAGTGCTGTAACCACTGAGCCATTCCTCCAACACCTCCCCCCACTTTGTTTTTTAAAGACAGGGTCTCTGTAATCCAGGTTGGTCCTCAACTCACCATATAGCATAGACTGGCTTTGAACTCACAGCAGTCCTCCTGCTTCAGCCTCCTAAGTGCTGCGATTACAGGTGTGTGCCACTATAACTGACACTAAAGAATTTTTCAAAACACTCCTTGGTATATTTTCAGATTTTCTGATCAGCATTATTAAAGGCACGCTTTCCAAAGATCTTTTTTCAT
Organism: Ctenodactylus gundi; assembly: GCA_004027205.1. Lineage (NCBI taxonomy): Eukaryota > Metazoa > Chordata > Mammalia > Rodentia > Ctenodactylidae > Ctenodactylus > Ctenodactylus gundi. The sequence continues at coordinate 105,731 of PVKB01003603.1, read as the reverse complement.
GTTTATTTTTTCACCTGTATCTATCATAATGTACTATGTTTTGCCTACCACATTGAATACAACAAACAGGAATAAGCAGTTTATATAGCTGACTTACTGGTATAGCTAGCAAAGACTTTCAGTATAAAATTTTCCTCTTACATAGATAAAAACATTCTAAAGAACTAAACACTGTGTGTGTGTGTGTGTGTGTGTGTGTGTGTGTGTGTGTGTGTGTGTGCGCATACGCGCGTGCGTGTTCATATGTGTTAATTTTTCTTTTTTTTTTTGAGATAAGGTCTCTGTAGCCCAGGCTAGTTCTGAAATCACTGTGCAGCCCAGGCTGGCCTTGGGCTCAGGAAAGTCCTCTGACCTCAGCCTCCTGAGTGCTGGGATGTGTTACTGGTTTTTAAAATCTTGTTCTTCACAAATACTTTGAATAGAATGACCTGTGCTTTATGTTTTTCTGTATAGTTACTTAGATAATGAAGATTCTAGAATACGAAATAGTTTCTGTCTCTTGAACACATGTGCTCCAAAGATCTTCAGTTATAATTGGAAATTATATTATACCAACCCCGAATTTTTTGATACAGTGTCTCACTTTGTAGTCCAGAGTGGTCCTGAAATCACTATGTATCCTTCCTTGACTGGCCTCGAACTCACAGCAGTCCTCCTGCCCTAACCTCCTGAGTGCTGGGATTACGGGCGTGCGTCACCATGCCTTGCCAATTTTTATGTGGTGCTGGGGAGTTGAATGCAAGCCCTTGTATGTGCTAGGCAAGTGCTTTAACCACTGAGCTACTCCCCCAGCCTCAACCTGTTCTTACATATGGGAACGACTCTAGGAATAGCAAACATGAATATATGATTTTTAAAATTAAATTCCAGTCAATTGTTAAAAGTTGGGCACTTTTCTAATGCTAGAAAAGATGTTTTAGTTATATAACCATATTATTGCCTTGTATCTTCATACTTATTAAATATAGTCTTATAAAGGAAGTTTTTATGTTTTAATATTTGTTAGTAGGTGAAATGGTAAATACTGCAGTTACATGGTTGCTGTTTTTCTCTTTTCTAACTTTTGCATCACTGCAAATATAAATTACACTAAAGATTTTTAGGGGCCGGGGGTGTAGCTCAGTGGTTAAAGCACTTGCCTAGCAAGCACAAGGCCCAGAGTTCCATTCCCCAGCACTACATAAACTGGGCATGGTGGCACACACCTGTAATCCCAGCACTCTGGAGGCTGCAGGAGGAGGATTGCCTTGAATTCTAGGTGAGTCTGGGATACATAGTGAGTAAAAGAATCAGCTTGGTTTACAGAGTGAGACCCTGTCTTAAAAAAAGAAAAAGTGCTTGAGTTTACTTTGATATAGAAGACAGCCTTTATGGTCATCTCAGTTATTTTTAAAGATGTTTTTAAGGGGAGCTTAATTTTAAAATTCTTTCTGATTTTTTTTCAGAGTGCTTGGTATCAATGAATGGCAGAATACGGGGTTCCAGTATGATGTCATCAGCTGTTTGAATTTGCTAGATCGCTGTGATCAGCCCCTCACATTGTTGAAAGATATCAGAAGTGTCTTGGAGCCAACTAGAGGCAGGGTCATCCTTGCCTTGGTCCTGCCCTTTCATCCCTATGTGGAAAACGGTAGGTGTAGTCAGGCCAACCCTTGCCCAGGATAACTGTTTATAGGTATTTGTGGTTTTATGCTGGACACAGTTAAACATTGTATAATATTTCTTAGAATAGCCTGCAGTTTAAAATAACACAGCCCATATAAAATATTGCCTTGGTTAATGGGCATCTTAGCATGGATTTTATAGAATGCTAGTGCTTGCCATGTGGTGGTAATAATGAATACAGCTGGGTGTGCCTGCTTGAGATTGAACATTGAAGTGCATTTATATTTTCTGGCTTTAAATGGGGCTTGAGCCATTTATTTACTGACTTATAAATGGAGTCAAGCAATAAATGATGCCTTTTAATCTACTCATATGTACTTGCTGAATGTCATGGCTGTTTTGTTTTACATTTTGCATCTTTTTTCCCAGACTGTAAAAATGATAAACGTAGCTGTCTGTTTTCTCTTTTGAAGATCGTTCATATTCCCACACATATCATTCGTTGTGTAACATTTGATTTATTTTGTGGTGCTGCTCTTCAGCAATGTTAAATGAAGAACATCTTAGAAGAAAGGAGTTGATTTCATATTGTTTCATATTTTCTGTGACTTCTGGCACATAATGTGACCTAATGTCACGTTAGTTTCTAGTTTTAGCTTATGTGGTTTGTATTGCAGGTCATCTTAGTTATGACTTTAAGTCTTTACTTTGCATTTTCATAAGCTCTAATGTACATTAACGTAGAAGTTATTTATTATGTAAGTCTTACATATTAATCTTTTAAAAATCTTTAGTTTTTCTATTTTATTGCCTGGGTTGGCCAGAGCTTCAAAATCTAATAGTTTGCAGACATTTTAAAGAAATCCATTACTGTTTTTCAAGTGTCACAGTTATTACATATCATGAAAGTCTGTAGCCTGAGGAATAATGCTCGTCTTCCTTATAACCCTGGAATGCTATGTGGATTTATGTTACCAGTTGCAGGCTCCTGAGTTTCTTGTCCTTGTATTTTTCCCTCCATGGGTCATAGTCTCTTCAGATTTAATGCCTGTCTTAACATTTACCAAGTGGTTTCAGACTTCTGTTGATGGTGGAGAGAGTAGGAAATCTTTACACATGGGAAGGCAGGGCAAAGGACTGATAGAACAGATACCCTCTCTCATCTGTGCATGGTAAGCAAAAACTGCCTTAATTATGAGCGCTCATATCTCCTGCGGATGTTACACAGTGAAAACAACCTAGTAAATGTCTTTGGTAATTCAACGGTCTGACCTTGGTTGAGTATTGTTCCCTTTGTAATTAAATTAAGCCTTGTCTCCATCTCTGGGTGTTGACCCACCAGTCATCAGGTTGTAAGGTCAGTCTGTCTGTGTTCTGTTGCGAGAGGCCTGATAGAACTTTAATACTATTCCTGGCACAGCAGGAGGTAGAAAAACAGAGGAAGAAACCTCAATCTAACCGCGAATTGTAATTCCTTGTGTTTCTGACACAAAGTTTAGAGGAAGTCAAGCTGGACAGCAGGGCAGGCTCCACTAGGGACTGAGAACACGCTCTTTGATTGTGGATGTACAGAACTGCTTGTGGAGTCTAGCAAGTGACACATTGCAAACTTGAGACAAGAAGCCTTGTTGCTATTGGTGACCTTTAGTGACCTATAGATTTTGTAGACTGCTCTACAGCACCCTGTTATTGCTTCCTTTCTCTGAATCATTAATTAGATTCTGATGATTTCCATGTGAAACTGTGAGAAACTGTAGGTGCCCAGTAGGCTTGCTACATGAGTTCATGAACAGCCTGTTCCAGGGATATGTGAATGTGCTTTGCCTCATTGGCTCAGTTTGTTTATTTATTTAACAAAAAGCAATTGTAGGTGAAATGATTACTTGTGGATCTTTTTGGAGGGGATATGTCATGAATTTAAACCGTTGCAGTTTTGTTGCTTAGGTTGACTTCGGGGAAAAAAGGTATAAAAATCTTTTTCATTTCATTTGATTTATTGACCCAGTATTGGTTAGGGATTTTAGGGATTATTAAATCTAGTGAGTATTGTTTTAAGCACAGAAAAGGAAAAGTATGTAATCAAGAAAGGTAGAATTATATTGTAAAAATGAAAATTCAGTATATGATTAATATTTCAAAGTAGTGATTTTATACAAAATAATTTGTGGTCAAAACACAGCTAAAGTAGCTTGCAAGAAGTTACACACAATGAAAAGTTTCTCGTTAACTCCAGTTCCACTTTCTTTCAGGTTATTATAAATATTCTTTAAAACATAAATATAACTGTATTTGTGCATTAAAGATTATATATATATATATATATATATATATATATATGTAGAAGCTAATCATAAATACTTTGTTTGTCTTTTGCACTTACATGTATCTAGGAGGTTTTCTTACCAATACATTTGTGTCTGTAAGCAGTGGCTCATGGGGACGTGATTGTTGTATTGGTAGAAATCTGGTGAGCTAGTTGTTAAATATGATCTTCGCTGCAGTTGAGCATGGTAGGAGTATTCACAGCTTAGGATTTGGCCCATATTACATAACAGCCTTCCCATTCTCCAAGCCAATCGTTGAATGTTTACTGGTGCACTAGTGGGTATGTGGGGAGAAGGATGTACTTTTAGGTAATAGTAGTTTATTTTATAATGTTAAAAAATTTTGTTTTTGACTTTAATAAAAATGTTTCTACTATATGATGGTATCTTTTGGCTTGAGTTCACTATTTGATTGAGACATTTTACATCTTTTTTTATTAAGAACTTAAAAATAAGAATCAATGCTAAATTTTATCATTCAAGTTTTCTTTTTTTCCCATTTTATTGATATGTAAATGTGCAAAATTTAAGGTTTACAATGGAGTTGAGCATTTTGTGCACATATATATCTTGTCAAGGTGACAAGGACTTTCCCACTCTCTGTCCCTCCCCCTACCCTACCCTCCCTCCCTCCTCCCCCATCATTCAAGTTTTTGAAATCTATGGAGATGGTCATTCTGTTTTTCCCCCTTTGATTAATTAAATTAATTGTTCTTATCGAGTAAATAGCCTTCCTGGAATTTCTGTACTTGGATCATCTTTCTTAAGGCACTGTTACAATCTGTTTACAAAAATTCTAAATAAGAATGTGAGTATTAATATTATTGATACATAATAGTCTGTACCTAATCTTACTTGTTTTTGGAGGGCATTACCTTTGATTTGGTATGGATGTTCTGCAGACATGTTATATGCTTTTTTTTTCTTGAAGGTTTGGTAGAATTTTTCTGTGAAACCATTTAGGCCTGTGCATTTGGGGATTTGACATTTGACAGCTTACTCTCTTGCAGGGTTGTTGTCCTGGTTATATTAACCATGTTTAGTCTTAAACCTTTTATCAGGCTCAATAAAAATAAGCAGGATTCTGGCAGGACTGTTTTGTGGAAAGAACTTGGGGTTTGAGGGTTGACTCATGTTTGCATTTGAAATATGGATTATCTGGGCCTCTCATTAATCATAGAGATTTGTCTGTAGAAAAGGAAGCAATACCTGCCTTGAGATTTGTGAGTTTTAATTTATCTGATGTGTAGGCAGTGCACAGCCATGTCCCGTTTGTATCTGATACCTGATAAATACTAGTTGTGTTTTGCTGTCCTATTTTGTAACTTTGTCTTTATTTGCAGCTATATTGGTCTTTCTTGTACACAGTTGTTCAGATTGCAATATTTCTTTAGTGTCTTTCAGTCTGCCAAAACCTCTTAACAGTGGTAATCAGAATTTGTAGCCTTCATTTTGCATTTTAACTGTTAAAATGTGTTCTTCATTGATTTGTATGACATGATGCCAGCTGTATTCCATAGGCTGTATATTTGTGCCTGTTGTCGGAATGCCTATTCAGATTCTTTCAAGTCTAACACAGTATGAAAAAGAAATTATTTATTTTGTAAATTCTGTTAACATCTTTTGGGAAGTGGTTTCAGAGCTTTCCTCTAGAGCATAGGGTTTATAGACATTAGAATACCTCTCAGTCAGTTCCCCTTTATTTATTGTGATCCTCCCTCCATTAGAAGGAATGGGGGCATTGGGGAGATAATCAGGATTAGATGGGGTCATAGGGCACCATGCATCAGATTTGTGCCATTATTAAAGGTCTAGGAGACCTTGCTTCTCTCTGCACTCTGCTATGTGAAGATAAAACTAGGAAGGAGCAAGTAGTCAGCAACTTGGAAAGTACTTACCAGAGCTCGGCCACGTGGCACCCTGCTGTGAGACTTCTAGCCTCTGAAACAGTGAGAAATCACATTCTGTTGCCACCTAGTCTGTGGCAGTTTGTTATAGTAGCCTGAATTGACCAAGGTTGATTGTTTTCATGTTATTCTCTTTATTGTCATGAGAAACCCAAATCTTAACAGAAAGCTGAAGTTTAAACCTTCTCGGTGAAAATTCTTCTGGTTGCTTAGCAAGAAAACCAGTATTATTAGCGAGTCAGTGGACAGCCTTTATGGGGAGGGGCCGGAGTCGATGGCAGGGTGTGAAGTGTGCTACATATCTCAATTGAAATTCTGAAAAATTTTTTTATAGAAACATTTTTCAGTTACATTCAAGCATGTAAAAGCATTTGAGGCCCTGTTATCTCCAGGGTAGTCCCAGGCAGTAGAGACACAAGTTTAAACGAAATATGGTTTTAGTCAGAAAACACAGAACATTACAGAATATAGATGTTACAGGTGGGAGAGAATACGGTGTTAAGTGTGTTGGATTAAAGAAGGAAAGCTCCGTTAACTGTTGGGGGAATTAAGAAGGGTTTTATATTGTGGGTGACAATGAACTGTGTTTCTGCTTTGTTTTAGCAGTGCTAGAGACCTGACCCAGGGCCTTGTGCATACTAGTGAGCTGTGCTTGAAGTCTTTTGTACATTTTATCAGAGGGGAAGCAGCATATGCGAAAATATGACAGTGCAAATATGGTGAGGGTAGGTTGCACAGGTTCAGCATGCCCCAAGGAGGTCTGGCATAGTAGGTTAGCATTGGGTAAGTGTTGTTGGCTACGTGGACGAATAAAAGAATAAAATACACATACACACACGTGTGCACATGGACCAGACTCTTTGTATAACCCAGGGAAACAGAATTTGTTTTTTTGGGAAAGTGTAATTTAAATTTCAGCTTAAAAATCAGTGTTTAAGGGCCTAGAGGAATAGCTTAGTAGCTAAAGCACTTACCTAGCAAGCCCAAGGTCCTGGGTTTTATTCCCCAGCACATAAGCTGGATGTAGTGGCACATACCTGTAATCCTAGTACCTGGGAGGCTGAGGCAGGAGGATTGCTGTGAGTTTTAGGCTAGCCTTGACTACATACTCAGCTCAGGACTGGCCTAGACTATAGAGTAAGACCCTGCCTCAAAAAAAAAAAAAAAAAAAAAAAAAAAAAAAAAGAAAGAAAAACCCAAAAAACAAAACAAAAACAAATAAAATGAGTGTTTAACACAGTCCTTGCTTGGATTGGTGAAGGCATATTCAGAATTCAATATGAATTCCTAGGGATTTTGTCTCCTTATTAGTTACCCAAGGAACTGTGTCTTTTCACCCTTGGAGTTAAGTAATGAAACGTAGTGATGGCCAGAAATGAAAAGTTAATGATCTAATTCAGCACTTTACCTCAGTGGGCTTAGTACTTGCTATTTTTTGCTATCTGGCTTAGAATTCTTTTTTTTTCTTACCTAAGCCAGTAGTCTTAAGTGCCACAAAAATTTATTTTGGCATATAGGAAGAAAATATTAGAATTTCTGTTTATACCGTTGCTTATGACATTGCTGTTTGTATGCTTGTGTATAGGATATACACAAAACATGCATATACCACATCTGTGTGCATGCACTAAATAACACATACACGTACATACAAATAAAATGAAGTTACTTGTTCCTTCCTCTCCCTCTCCCATTTTTTTAGGCCTTTGTCATCAGGAAGGTTTTATACCTCTGTATTAGTTTACAGTGCTTCCAAAGAGATCTTAAGGCATTTTAAAATTGTATCTGTGTTTTAAAAAGAATATGCCTTATTTGACACCAGCTTAAAAAAAGACTGATGATATATAACTGTAATACAAAACAATTCATGTTTAATAGTAAATGTATGCTGGGGGTATTTTAGATTGTTTATTAGAAAGTGTTTTCGGAGAACAATCCACATCACATTTTCTTAGTGAAATTATAACAAAGTCCATGAATATCTTCACTGTGACAGAACCTGTGTGCTTCTTCCCTCCTAAATTGGTTAAAACTCGGGTATTGTCAGGGTCTCGTGCTGTTAGGAATGTGACCCTTGCCTTCCCTGGTGCTGTTCTTCGACACAACACTGACATCTAGAGTCAGTTGTGATTTACGGGTTCTGAGGTTCTATCTGTTTAACCTCCTGCTTTGGATTTTCTGTATTTTGGCATTAACATTCTTATATTCGTCTCTTGCTTCTTGTTGGTAGCATGATGTAAATTGTTTTGCACCCCCTGTGCATTATAATATCAGAAGAAATAATTTATGCTGCAGGGTAATTTTCAAAACGAATTTCTCAAACTCAAACTTTAGCACGTTCCATGCTCCCTGTCTCCCTCCCAGCTTATTCTAATTGTCCCATCACTTCCACAGCCTATGAAGGTGTTTTTCCAATGTAGGATTGAGGTGTGTTACTTGATTTCACATCTTTTCCAGTATGACAGTCGTCACACTTCACATGTGTTGAATGAAGCACACGTAAGATACACATGGAATGTTTTGAAAATGTTGGGCTGTTTGGATTTTCTCAGCAAATAGGAAAATACTTTTCAGTTGTGTTGTGTTAGATTTTAGCATTTCATTCATTACTGTTATTTACAACTTTTTCAGGCCTTGTCATCCGTCTTTACAGCCAGCTAGTTTCTTTTCTATTTACCTTTGACTCTTTGTTTCTTTGCTTGTTTCTTCCTTTTTTTGCAATTCATTTTGTGTATGTCCATTTACATCATCCACCATAGCTTCTGGAGTTGGCTTTTCAGTGGCTTAATTTATATTTTAAACATATCTATGGTCTTTCGTACTTGTTAAGTGCCCTTCGGTTTTCGTAAGTGTTGTTTTTTTCCTGCAGTGGTAGATAAGAAGGCATGTTTATGGTTATAAGATGTTCCAAGCAGTGTGTAAAGTACCATACCATCTTGCCTTCTGGGTTGTCATAACTTTCTAGTCATCCTACAGGCCAAGTTACCTTTTCCCCCTTTATTTAATAGGCTAAGGTGTGGGAACTGAAAAATAATTTTCTTGTTTGGATCCCATTATCATAACTCTGGTGAAGAACTGTACATTTCTTATCTCCAGGCCTTCCTTCTAGTAACTAACTTTTGTCTCTTGTTGCAAATGATTCCTTAACCTCAGTGATAAAAAATTGTGACTGAGAACAGAAATTTATAATCATTCAGAGTGGCACCTTAGGTGATTGTATGTACGCCACAGGGTGAAATGGTGACTTGGATGATACTCAGTTTTGGGATAAAATTCCTTCCTTCCTTCCTTCCTTCCTTCCTTCCTTCCTTCCTTCCTTCCTTCCGTCGTCCGTCCGACCGTCTTGTTCTGTAGCTTAGGCTGTCCTGAACTTACTACGTAGCCCAAGCTGGCCTTGCACTCATGGCAATCCACCTGCCTCAGTCTCCCGAGTGCTGGAATTACAGGTGGACACCACCACACCCAGCTTATGTGATGCTGGGGAATCAGACTCAGGGCCTTGCACTTGCTAGGCAAGAGCTTTAACTTCTGTGCCATTCTTTCAGCTCATAAAATTCCGTTTTTTTAAGAAAATTTTTTTAAAGAAAACAATAGGTCATAGTTGCTATCTTGTGGCATTTGCCCTCTTGGGTAGTGCTTAAGAGGAAAAATAGAAAAATAACTTTTTACCAGTATATGAAGTTATTTATAATACTGTGTACATTTTAATTTAAATCTGGTCGTCCATTGTGGAAGCTTCATACCTGCTTTTCTAGTTCTACAACAACATCCTCATGGACAGTCATGTTTCTGTAGAACTTTAAAGGATGACTGAAAGAATGTATTATAGGGAATATAGATGTGCTCTTTCTGTTACTGTGGCCCCAGAGACTGACAAAGACTCGTTGTTATCACTCATTTCTACTGTGAATTTATTTTTATTTCTATTTATTTATTTTTTTGGTGATGCTAAGAGTGAAATCCAGGGTCTTACACCGTCTAGGCAAGTGTTCTACCATTGTATCCCCAGCCCTTAGGAATTAACTCTTTATGCACTCTGTCAGTAACAAGATTTTTTTGGTAATTTGATCCACACATGTGTGCAGCATCAATGTAATGTCTCCCTGTGCACACAAGACATCTGAATGAAGCGGTTTTACTCCATAAAAACATCCTTGCCTCTATTGAAAACATTGCCTGTGCCCATGTGCTTCTAAAAGCTTCTGAGTACTAAGATGTCAGCCTCGGACTGTTTAATATTATATCAAGTGTCCTTTGTTATATATTTATCAAAACATTTTATATAAAAATGCATTTATGTAAAAGCCTTCTTTCATACACTTCTGAGGGAAAACATTATTTGTTTATTTTTGTTTTTTGAGACAAGATCTTGCTCTGTAGCCCAGGCTGGTCCTAAACTCACTATCGAGCCCAGGCTGGCCTTGGACTCATGGCAGTTCTCCTGTCTCAGCCTTCTGAGTGCTGGGATTACAGGCATGTGCCACCACACCCAGTTTATGTGGCACTGGGGAATCGAACTCAGGTACTTAGTGTTTGACTTAGTTCTTGCTAGGCGAGTGCTTTAACTGCTGAGCCATTTCTCCAGCCAGAAAACGTTTGTCGACGGCTTGTTGGCTGCCTAGTTTTTACAGTGAAGCGTACTTTGTATCTGTGTTAGTACATCTTTTTCGTATTTTACACTTACAGATTGTTGGCTTGTTTCCACATATCTCTTATGGTATAGTTCTTGAGCAATTTCTTGAAAAATACGCCGGGCACTCTTCTTCTAGAAATGGAAATGAGAAAAAAATTACTGTGTCCCAGGAGCATATGTTGCAATGGCAGAATATAGCCGGACCTTTTAATTTTTTTACTGCCACCAGCCTCAGAAACTGTCACCCCAACACATCCGCACCTGTAGTTGACTCTTGTGTTTTAATGTATTTCATAGAATTTATGATAGTGAACTATTGAATTGAAATCACAGTTTTACTGGAGATTATCATTGAGGTTTTAAGAGTAGGAAATACTCGTATCTGTGATGGAGAGTTATGACATTCTCTGTGTTTCTAAACATATTTCAGATTTGAAACGGTTACACCCAGTCATAGTTTAAAAAATTTCTTACAAATGGCCGTCTGTACCTTTTGCAAATCTTCTGTTTCTTTGTTTTCTGGAGTAGTAGATTTTGACTGCCAAGAAAAGGGAAGTCTGTAAACATTTTGTGCACTCACAACTGTGACAGATACCTCATAATAAGATTAAACTAGCTAAACATTTGCGTGATGTACACAAGTCAGTGATTTTCATATCATTTCCGAGATGCTTTTATTTCATTAACAAATGACTATAACAGTGTAAACCAATGTTCATTTAGGATTTATCGTAATTCTAGTGTACATCCGTACTGCCTCCCTTTGTAACACATGTACAGTCGAAAGAAACTTTTAAAAAGTAGTTTTTTGAATAATTAAAGGCAACCCCTAATCTCTTCAAAAACCTGGTTTTGCTCATAAAGATTGTTTTTAGGGCTTTCTTAGTTAATTGTGACCTCTTTCCCTCACCATCTTCCCATTTCTTGTAGCAGAAGCTAGCATAGAAGATGGCATCTTAATCTTGTATTCTCGGGCTTTAAAGAGAAACCCTGTAAACCATGAACACTGGTTAATAATTTCACTGTTAAGCTGGACATGGTGTCACAAGTTTGTAATTTCAGCACTTGGGAGGCTGAGGCAGGAGGATTGCCTTGAGTTCAAGGCCAGCCTTGGCTACATAGTGAGTTCAGAATCAGCCTGGACTACAGAGTGAGACCCTGTCTCAAGAAAAAAAAAATTGTGGTGGAGAAAATTTCTGTCCTCTGCAGTTCTCCTCTGCGGGCAAGGTCCCTGCAGCTGCAGATGTGGGGGCATGCACTACCTGGGTAAGCTCTTTCTGAGTCTTATAGCTTGTGGAGAGATGGAAGTTGCTTTTTCTGTGATCCTGGCTGTGGGAACATCAGCATGAGAGCATTGCACTTACTTTGAAGAGGACTATGAAGATCACGGAGGCCCCAGTGATGTAGAGTGAGAGCAGCGTTAGGAGTGCCACCAGCACGCTCTGTAGTCCCTTGCTGAGAAGCCGACTTTCTTAAATATGGGAACAGAAAGAAACAGTCTCTACTGACGTGTATTCTTACATGTATAAGATACCATTGACGCTACAAATTAGAGGTGAAACGTAAGGTGCTGCCTGTCCACGTAAACATTTCTCAGGTCAGAAAACTTGCGCCTCATAGTTGAGGTCCATTCATCAGTTCTGTCTGAATGTACTGAATACCAAAGATATTACTCATTAAAATTAAAAATTAAAAAATTTGCTGTCATAATGCTAAGAATCACTTTTTCATATAAAGCATCAAGCCATTGTGTTCAAGGACATACAGATTTCTTACAAACGATGTATAGTTGTCATTGAGTCTGAATATGTAGATAAGATATTTTCTTGTGTATTTGTTAATGTTGTTATTTATAACCTTGGGAACAGTACAGTGAGTAGCGCCATTTATAAAACACTGAGAAGCTGAGAAGGGCAGCCTGTGAGGGTTGCAATGTTCATTGCTTGCCTAAAAGGCATGTCATTGTCATACGTGTTCTTCCTATTCAAGTTCTGCAAATAGTTTTTTTTTTTTTTTGGGGGGGGTGAGTATTGGGTGTTGAGCCCCAGCCATCACACTGAGGTACATTTCTAGCTCAGTTTTTATTTTGAGGCAGGGTCTTACTAAGTTGCTTAATTGCCTAGGCTAGGCTTAAACTTGTGATCCTCTTTCTTCAGCCTACCAGTGCTGGGATTACAGGCCTGTGTCACCAGGACCAACTGCAAATAGAATTACTCAGTTCATTTTCATGTTTTGAATATCTTTATCCTGACAGGAAATGTCCTGTGCTTCAGGTAAGCATTAAGTAACATACCATGTCTTCAAGTACCTGATTATATGAAATAATATAATGAGATTTAAAATGATTATCAACTAACCTATGCCTCCTAATTAAATGTAGATGCTTACCTTACAAACTAAGTTTATACAACATACGTTTTTATGTGTGAAACTAACTGTCTGTACAACTTTTAAAATAATGTTTATTGGGGATGGAGGAATAGTACAGACTCTGAGTTCAGTTCTCCAGCACCACATAAGCCAGACATAGTGGTGCATACCTCTTATCCCAGTACTTGGGAGGCTGAGGTAGGAGGATTGTTGTGAGTTCAAGGCCAGCCTGGGCTACATAGTGCAGTCCAGGACCAGTCTGAACCACAGAGTAAAACCTTATCTCAAAAAAAGAAAAAGTTTCTCTGCTAAGTTAACACTGTAGAAAAGGCAGGCAGTAACCATTTTCATCTCAGCAAAACTTTGAATGAATTGTGCTTCTAAGGAAGAATCTCTTGGGTTCTGTGGTGCTGAGTTGTACCTCAGTGGTTAGAGCACTTGCCTAGCAAGTGCAAGAATCTGAGTTTGATTCCCCAGCATCGTATGAGCTAAGCATGGTGATGCATGCCCATTTGGGAGCATTTGGGAGCCTGAGGGAGGAGGATTGCTTTGAGTTTGAGGCCAGCTTTGGCTACCTAATGAGTTCAGGAACAGCCTGTACTATAGTACGAGACCCTGTCTCAAAAGAGAAAAAAAGTTGCTATGGTTTTTTTTCTTCTTCTTTTGAGACAGGATCTTGCTCTGTAGCCCAGGCTGGTCCCAAACTCACTGCTGTAGCCCAGGCTGGCCCTGGACTCAGGACAGTCTGCCTGCCTCAGCCTTTTGAGTGCTGGGATTACAGGCATGCACCACCACACCCAGCTTTGTGTGGTGCTGGGCAGTCAAACTCAGGGTAACCACTGTGCCATTCCTTAGCCCTTATGTGTTGGTTTTAATATCAGTAGTGAATATTTACTATTTGTTACGTGCAGGGCATTATTATAAGTTCTTTAGTGGACGAGCTCATTTCTAATTCATGTTACACATGGGAATAAATTTATGTGACATCTTGAGTGTCAAAGTGCATTAGTACTGCTACTACTACCCTCCCAGTAGTTAGAAGCAGGGATCATAGCACTAAGCAGTCTCAGATTCTCAGGGTTCTATTTTAAGACCAAAAGACTGGTTGATTTTGATATCGTGTGTGAATAACCTTAGGCTCATCATACCAGACTCCCTTTTTCAGGGAAGAGATCTAAAATGGCAGGGAGCTGTTGCCTTTTTCTTCCTTCCCCCAGAATCATGTGAATCATCTCCTAAGTTGAGTGTTTTATAGAGATGGGGTCTTGTTGTGTCACCCAGAGCTCATGTGTTCCTTCAGTATCAGCCTCCATAGTAGCTGGAACTCTGGGTATAGACCATCATGACTGTTCAGCTTTCTTAATTTCAGACTACTCAAGGGAATGAGTTGGTGAGATGCCTGATAGAATTTAGCTAGGTTTGATGGCTATACTTGAGTGAAGGATTGTCAGAGGTTTGAGCAAATCTCAGGAAGCCAGAGCTGGCATTTGTATTCTCTCATATCCAGACAGAATGACAAGAGTCAGGATCTACATGTGACTTCTCTTCAAATTTTGTCTGTTTGACATAATGCATATGTTTCCTAGGTTCAATTTATTCATCCTTTGTGTTTCTCTGGTATGTTGCTTCAGATGGTGTAGTTCCAAAGCCAGGCTTGAGAAGGATGCTAGTTAATCCCAGATTTCCCTGTGGAGTGGGTACTGTTACACCTGGTCATGTAGCGTACAGGAAGATACAACATGTTGGTCAGCCTTCGTTAGTGAAGTCTAGATACGGGGAGTTAGCACGACGACACTTGGCCCATTACTGACATGGATGCTGGGTGATGGTGTTGGGGCATTTCATGGCAGATTGTGCTCAGATTGTGCCTTTCACTGGCTAAGATATTAAATCAGCAAAGTTTTCATAGTTTCTGATTGTGATATTAGATTTTAAAGGTCCACACAAAACCCTGCCACAAAGCGTTAGCGGACTGACCTCTTACCACCAGTGTGGTCCCACGTCCGGTTTGCTTAGCTCTCGGTGCCTTTGTGCTACGAAATGCTATTCCACAGATGTAAATTGCACTGTCGTTTACAGTCAGTCTGTTGATAGTGAGAGAAACTTGGTTCTGGTCCCAAGCTTCTGTCACTGTGAATTTGGCTGCCTCGCCTCTGCACCCATCCAAGCAGAGGGTCTCGGGCTGGTGAGTGTTATAGCGAAACCACAGGCTCTTCGGTGGCCCTGGAGGGCATCCAGCTGTGGAGAAGGTACACCCTATGGTGACAGCCTTGTGAGTGTAGTCCACCTCTAGGTAACCGGGCTGCGTGACAGAGACAGTACAGGCACCCACCGCACCTGGGAGAAGAAGCAGAGCAGTGTTGTAGTGGGCTTCTCGCCTCGTCCTGGTGGTCCTCACCTGTCCTAGTACCCTGTGGTTCCTGGCCTTTTCATTCTCCTTGCGGACAGCTCTAGAGAGGGCCCAGTGAGCTCAGCATGGTGAGCCGAGGCAGCAGCATGTGTGGAGCCAGAAGTCTGGGGTCCTGGTATACACATGCAGCTTACAGCCTCTCCGGAGATCTCGGTCAGATCACGTAACCTTTGAGAGTGTGTTTCCTATCTCTACCCCTGGCCCTTAGTATTGGTGAAGAAGCGTTAGAATCTGTGCGGGTTAAGACTGAGGTGTGACTTCTGCCTCACTGCCTGTGTCCTTGCCTCCTGTGAATGAGATTAGGAAATCATCTGAAGAACAGTCTGATGCCTAAGTTCCGGACAGAGGTTAGTTTTCTCTTACAGTCCTTTGTACAAGTCACTGACCACAGCATGAGATGAATTAAAGTAAGAATCATGGCATTTGTGAAGCAAGTCCTTCTCTTCATGTTTTAATTTTAGAATTGATACAGATTGAAATGAGCTGTGTGGGTACATTGTAGTGACCTGATCGACCAGGTCTGTATAAACGTAATGAGAGGAGGAAGTCACCTGGGGTCAAGACCTCTGACCTCTTGGTAGTGGGAGGCCAGCTGCGCTGGGTCATCAGCTACAACGCCCTGATTTACCTTCAAGCGGTTACGTACAGACTGTCTGTGGCCCAGGTTATCACCTTAAAAGTCCAGAGAGGAATTCTTAACTTTTATTTATTCATATATTTTTTGAGAAAGGGTCTCCCTTGGTAGTCCATTCTGGTCCTGATCTCAGTATAGCTCAGAGTGGCTTTGAACTCAGGGCAGGGTTCCTGCCTCTACCTCCTGAGAGCTAGGATTTCAGATGTGCATCACTATGCCTGGCTGATGTGGTACTGGGGAATTGAACCGAGGGCCTTGTGCTTGCTAGGCAAATGGCTTTAATACCGTAGCTATGAATGTTTAATAATGCTTATTGTACAGTTAAAATTTGAAACAGAATTGGAGCTGTCAAAGTGGATCAGAGTGAAAGAGTATCTCAGTTTCAGTCTTTCAAAGTTTTGAAAAACAAAACTAACTTTTATAAGAACCTGGCACAAGTAAGATATACATTTTCAGCTTTAGAGTTTCCTACCTCTACTTAGTTTGAGAGGAGGAGAGAACCCTTGTAGTGGTTTCCTCATAGAGCACAGCTTGCGAGGAAGCTGCTCTCCCTTCCCCCACAGGTTGAGCAACATTAAGCAAAAAGAGAAGTTTTGGTAATGTCCTAACAGCCTACTGTGAAAATCCCCCCACCGTCTTCTCCCTCCCTGTCAGTACAGAGTATCGGACCTAGAGCCTCAGCTGCATGGATTGTGAGACAGGGCCCTAGTGAGTCTCTTTCGTTCCCCGGCTGAGATCAGACTGCATGTCCTTTGCCTCACTGCTGGGGTGCTGGGACTCCAGATGCACGTCACCATGCCTGCTGAAGCATTTTCAAGTGTTTATGTTCAGTGTTTTTAATCAAAAGATCCACCAAAAATGTTGAAAGTTTGACTCCGTATTGGGAATAACAGGAGTATCATACCGTTTTTTAAAAAATCAAGTTAGAAAATAAGTAGAGAACTTATTTGACACTTCAGAAAAGCTTACAGGAGGGCTGGAGGAATGGCTCAGCAAGCACTGAGTACCTGAGTTCGATTCCTCAGCACCATGTAAGCTGGACGTGGTGGCGCACACCTGTCATCCCAGCACTCAGGAGGCTGAGGCAGGAGGATTGCTGTGAGTCCAAGGCCAGCCTGGGCTCCATAGAGAGTTCAGGACCAGCCCGGGCTACAGTGTGAGACCCTGTCTAACAAAAAGCTTACAGGAAATTTCACACGTATGCAGAAGCCGTAGCCTGGCACTGGCTGCCAGCTAGTGGCAGCCCCATCTTACCTCAGTCCTCCCCCATCACTACCCCCTCACTCCCAACCCCTCCCACGTAGGGCCAGTTGCAGGCCGTCTGTTTGCACATCTCCCAGAATACATTTCTAACAAAAGGGATTCTTTTTAAAAATAACAGTAAAACAGTTTATTAAAAAAGTAATATGCACTTAGGAAAACAGAATATTGCTGAAAGAAGAAGCAAGAAGTCATCACCGTCCTTTTGGCTAAAATAACCACTGCTAACATTTTGTTGTATTTCTTTACAGACGAGAAAAACTTAATTTTAAGATCTTTTGCCTCATTTCCTGCCATGTAATCCAAATGTGGGCAGATCTGAGGTTAGCGGAGCGTTGAGTAAGAAACAGGTTCTCTTTCATAGAGATAAAAAGCAGGTATATATAGAGTTTTTAAAAAATAGTTATATTATGGGATGGCAATCCGAGAGGACACATGGCAGTTTTTTTTTTAAATAAGTACTTTTATTTTACAGAAACTCAGCTTTTTTAGAAACACTGTTTTTTGATAGTAGCCATCAAATCTAATCCTGTTTAGTGCACCCTGTGTGCACAGTGAGTTTGCCCGTGGAAGAACTCCATTGTTAATGACGAGCATGTGTGATCTGAGGAATGGCCTCAGCTCTGATGAGGTGCACTGTAAAGCAGCAGAAGTAACAAAAGGAGTTTTCAAGGTTAATATGAAACTTCCATAGCTATCCTTTATTACCCGTTTCTCTGGAGAAAAAGGAACTTAACACCATAGACGATTTCCATAATCTTACACATCTAAAAATTATTCCGTAGGAGCTTAAAATTTAAATACATAGGCAAAAAAAAAAAAAAAAGAAAAGGAATAGCACTTAAATCAATTGGAGGTGGAAAGAAAGGTAGCCTTACCCACATAAAATAGAAGCAGGTTGATTTTGAGACCGGGGACAATCTTGCCTCTGTTCATGATCTCCATTTCTGTGTGCGTGTGAGCTGGGGAAGGGGAATTCACTTTTTTCCTTCCTTCCCTTCTTTTTTTTTTCTTTTTAAAGGAAGAACCAAAGAGAGGAACTGTTATTAAGGAAGTATTATTGAGTACTTTTGAAATTGTGTAAAGATGGCCTGTAACCCAGTTTCACCATTTAAAGTTGAGATTTCAGCACAGAGCACATTTCTAGATCTGCATATACATTTTTAATGGCTTTTTATAAATCATCGTTAAAGTTTTGGGTGTTTGAATGAGAGTTTGCTTTGCGCGTAGTGCATATTTCTAGGAAGAAGTATTGTTTGACATACAGTCAGAACTTCTGTTACCGGGGCCAGGCAGTTGCTGGTCAGGTCACCTGCTGTTTGTCTCACGCCAGGCCAGTCACTAGCGGGCAAGAGGGGCAGCAGCAGAAGTGCCCTTGCATAGGACCTTGGGTAGAAGTAATGAGCGACACACTGAACTGTAGTGAAGAAATAGTGCCTGTTTGGGCACCCGTTTGGAATTCAGTGTGCTGAAACAAACGTGGACCTGCTCTGCTCTGGGCCCTCATCCCCTGTTTTCCCCGACACAGCGTCAGTCAGGTTCTTCTTGTCAGCAGCAGGAGCTGGCACAGGTTGACGTAAGCAAGGACACTGAGTGACAGGATTTGGAGGTCGTTTCCAGAGTCCCTAGAGGACTAGAGAATCATGTGGGGGCCTCAGCCAGGAAGAGCAGCCCAGATTATGCTGTGAAACTGGTTCAAGGCGCACTCTGCTGCCTCCAGCCATTAAGTATGATAAATCCCATCTGTAGCGTGCTCAGCTGCTGTCCCAGCCAGTTGATCTCGCTGCCACTGCTCTGCCTGCCTGGAGAGTGGGCCCCGCAGCCTGAGTCGGAGGGTCACTCTCTCTTCCTCCTAGGCCTTGGGGAGTGTGTCGAGCCTGCGTCATGTGCCAGGGCCTGTCTCAAAGGGAAGGCTGGGAAGGCTCCTCTTCCAGGGTCTGCCTTCCACCCGGTAGGGAGCTCCTCAGACGCTCAGTGCTTGGCCAGCTTAAACAGTGGCCAGCCTTTCCACTATGAGATTGCTACTATTGGGACCTGCCAGTTGCATATTTTCTCATTAGTAGAAAGTTGTTGTCAATCTGAATTTAGTATATTTCTATTTTTCATGTAATCATAGCATCTAAAAGCTCTTAAATTTAAACCTACAATGATCTTTGGGGGTGTGTATCTATAGTCAGTGCTCTTTTTCTTTTCTTCTCTCTTTTTTCTTTTTTGAGACAAAGTCTTGCTCTATAGTCCATGCTGGTCCTGAACTTACCACGTAGCCAAGGCTGGCCTTGAACTCATGTAATCTTCTTGCTTCAGTCTCTCAAGTGCTGGGATTATAGGCATGCACCACCACTCCCAGTTAGTATGTGGTGCTGGGGAATCGAACCTGGGCCTCACGCTTCCTAGACAAGTGCTCTGATCCCAGCTGTGTCCCAGCCCCTCAGTGCTCAGTTTATATATGAACTGAAGACTTTGACTGGTTCCTCCAGGCCCCAGGCATCGGAATAAGGTTGTAAATGACTGAGAGAGACTGTAGTTATTATCCCAAGAAATGTTAAATTACTCTTCTACACTGGTGTTCCTTCCACCTCTTCCTGGCCTTGGAGCTTAATTTTTATGAGATTGTTCTGAAAAGCTAGGTAACGGGCCTATTGATGATCTGTATTTAGAAATTAAAATTATTCACGAACCTCTCTTCCTTTTCAGCCTGACAAATCTCTCTAGGTAATAAGTTGTTATAAGTTTATCACATCAGAAATATTTTCTTGCATCTGTCCAAAGTCCTCTTTGAAATACTATGTGTTAATCTCTGATTCAACCTTCCAGTACTTAATGATCAGCTTTCCAAATTCAGTAACCCTTAACAATGCTTAGGTAGTCTGCAGGAGGGCATTATCCCAAACCCTGCGAGAAAGATGGCAGCTTGGGCTCTTTATGCAGACAAACCCAGAGCTCTGTCTCTGCTCATCAGCTGGGTAACCTTGCTGTACCTTTTGGCAAGTTCTTGAGCCCTTCTGAGTCTGTGCCCATGTGCGTCAGGGCAGAATGAAGGAGATGACCCTCAAAGCTCCAGTAGACACGAACGAGGTCTCCCTTCTTGAAGGAATTTGTTCAAAAATTTAACCTCATGTTTTTATTTGTTTTAGTAGGTGGCAAGTGGGAGAAACCATCAGAAATTTTGGAAATCAAAGGACAGAATTGGGAAGAACAAGTGAATAGCCTGCCCGAAGTGTTCAGAAAAGCTGGCTTTGTCATTGAAGCTTTCACCAGACTGCCGTACCTGTGTGAAGGTGACATGTATAACGACTACTATGTTCTGGATGACGCTGTCTTTGTTCTCAAACCAGTATAAACACATGGAGGCCAAAGTCTTCTGAGCCCACCCACAGAATCCACCCTCCAGGAGAGGGTCTATAGTCACAGTTATGTGACAGGAGGACCTTCGTGGACTGGCATTCTAAATATCCTGTAGAAATTTAAAAAGCCAAAATACTAATTATTTCTTTGTAGTGTGTAAAAGGAATGTTTTTTAAAAACAAAAACCCAGCTCTTTGTGGATTTTTATCAACTCTTTACTCAGAGCCACACTCCACTGCAGGTCACACTTCAATTACGATGGAAGATATTTTTTATACTTATTTGCGGTAGGGACTCACTCCCAGACAAAGCAATAGTCATGACTTCATGGAGCCAATAAATGGATTGTTTTAATGAAGTGAAGACTGGCAATAAAGTTGTCCACTCAATTCCAAATATTGGTTATAACATATAGCCACTGATATTCTTTCATGTTTAGAAACTCTTTCTGTTACTATTCAAGAAAATGTTTTTAATCATGCTAATAAACTTTTTTGGAGATGACTTTGGCATCATGTTTGAATTACTTACGATAAGGCTTCTTGTGCGTTTTTCATTGTTAGGCTTCAAGAGGGTCCAGTAACATTATGTGGAAGATGCAGGGAACTTGGCTGTGTGGTGAAGGAAGGCGTCAGCCAGGGGGTTAAGGAGAATGCAAATTACAGCGAACACCAGGCAGTTTAGGCACCCCCAAACAGCAGCCCCATTCAGAGGTAGTCCTTCAGGGAGCACCCTATTTACCAGTGTTGCTTTGAGAAATGTGGGCCACCTCACTGTGTGACCTTGTGCTAGCTTATATCCTGCACTCAACTTTTTCTGGACCGTCTCAGGGTATCCAAATTGAAATCTTCCATTGTTCTGTACTAACAGAATGCAACCGAATGCTCAGTTTGTTACTCTACACTCGTATATCTCCTTAGAATTTAGCTCTTCTCAAAAAATCCTTAGCTGCGTCTATTGTCTACCAAGAATATTGTTTGCTGATGACCATGTCAGACATACATTTTAGAATCTGTGAGTGCCTCTACCCATAAACTCACAAATGTTGCAGTAGAGGGACCCTTTAGCCAGGTCAGTAATGCAATGTGGATATTCCAAAGAGCAGAGCACTTACCCGGAATATAAAACCTCAGTAATAACAGGTGCCAGTTTGAGATTGTGGATACCAGTGTTATTCTCATAGCTTTGTTTTTTCATCCAGGTGTTTCATTAAGTCTTCTCTCATTTATATATTCATCGAAGTCATCAAACCACCACATGTACTGCAACACCTGGGCATAAATGAGATATAAAACCTTGAGAAGAATTACTTTATTATTCACCAGGAGAAGCATTCCCACATTCACACCCATGTCTTCCACTGTAATTGGGTAGTCGTAATAAGAGCTGGGTTGTAGGGCTGATACGAAATTGTTACTGGCGTGCTCTAGTGATTTTTTTTCCCCCCAGGAATTCAAGTAAGTAAAATGCAGATAATTCTCACGCTAGATTGTAAAAGTAGAAAAGAGGAAATGGGTAAACTTAATGTAGTTCTTGTACAGTGGAGACTTCTGTACAAACTGTCATAATTAGGGGTTGCTGTTTTTTGAGACTGCCAAACATGAGAGATCAATGAGGCGGGTTACCCCAAAGGCTGTCATGGATTTTCAAGTTGAGAATTCATGTGATGGTCTGTTAAAAGCCACAACACTCATTCTGTCCCTCCCCCCCAACCAGAAAGTACATACATTTATGCATTTTAAAGATCAAAATAATTTCCCAAGAATATTGGAGGTTCTCTGGAGAATAGCTTATTAAAAGTGCCATTTTATGACAAAAATTGAAACTAGCAAATGCCCTCAACATTTCCCATCTGGTTTTAAAAGTCCTGGTGATACGTCATGCCACTAGATGGCAGTGTTGCTTATTGAGCGTCAAGGGCTTTTTTTTTTTTTAACCTTTAAATGGAATTATGTTTTTTTCCCGATGTGCAATAAAGCTGCCTGCTTGTCTGCACCATTCCTCGTGTAAGTGCTCCATATCAAATTAAGGTCATGCTAGAGAAGCTAAGAGCTCCACCTGTGGTCAAAGCCAGCTCCCCAGTCGACCTCAAGGGTCAGTGGAGAAAGGAAATGCCAGCTGCACCTGTGATTCCAGGCTCCTGGCACCTGCGTTCTAAACCCCTTGAGTGTTCAGGCTGCTGATTTTAGAGAAGGGAGGGAAAGAAGGTACAGTGCGCTTAGTCATTTCTCCCTTGAGTGGAGTAGTTAAAGCTGCTACTGTATTTTCTACCATCCTGTTTGAGCCGTCGCCAGTTTTTATATAGTTGACTTTTAACAGAAAACAAGCTGGGTTGGGTATAGAGAAAAACTTAGGTATTTGCAGTTATTCTAGGTAGTGCTTTGTTTTCACTTAGTTCTGAGTATCGCATTAAATTAATAGCTTTGTGGTAAAGCTGTTTTCATCAACTGCTTTCTACAGTTCGGTAACTGATAGAGGTGTCCCGTGATCCTTTATGTAACAGTGATAGCGTAGTCACTGTGGGCTTGGGGCGGGGAGTTTAGCTCAGTGCTTGCCTAGCATGGGAGATAACCTAGGGTATGATACCCAGCACTGCAACGGAAAAGAGAAGGGGAGATTCATCATGAGCTTCGAGTGCCTAAGGTGACCTGTCAGGTTTGTGCATGTGACTAAGGACACTTAAATTAACTATGTCCCTACGCATCTGTATCCTAGCTGGAAGACGACCCTGAATTAGGGTAGCCTGAGAATTCACAGAGCATAGAATTGGGGCATACGAAGATGGAAACAAACAGGAGGCACACACACAGCTCACTTAAAAAAATGTATGAAATAATGGAAAGTTCATATATCCACCCTAGGAAATATTTGTGACTTATGTGAAACACAGTAAGAAATTCAAGAACTGGTATTACAGTATAGCAGTCTGCCTGTTTGCAACTAGAGGGTTAGGAGACGACAGCGACACAGCACTGACAGACAATGGCTGAGAGGAATTTCACAAAGAGCTACGCAGGCATTTATACCTTACTGCTTCATCAGGTTTTTAAAATGTATTTGTGTTGCCTTTATCTTCTATATAGGAATTGATTCTGCTGTTGGTTGTATCTTTTAAGCTATTTTTGAAGTAAATTTATTTTGGAGTAGTTTTAGATTTTTGGAAATTATAGTGCTCCTGTATTCCCTTAAACTGGGTTTCCCTAGTGTTGCCATGTGATATGAACATGGCATGTTTCTCAAAACTAGAAACTAATGTTGGTGCATTATTATTTTATTAAATAAGACTTTATTTTGCCAGTTTTTCCATTTATGATTTGTTTTGTTCTGGGATTTAATTCAGGATACCACACTCACTATTTTTTTCTTTTTGAGAAAGGGTCTTGCTCTGTAGCCCAGGCTGGTCCTGAACTCACTGATGCAGCCCAGACTGGCCTTGGACTCAGAATAATCCACCTGTCTCAGCCTCCGAATGCTAGGATTACAGGTGTGTGCCACCATGCCCAGTTGTATGTGGTGCTGGAGAATTGAACTTGGGGACTTGCGCTTGCAAGGCAAGCACATCAACCGCTGTGGCATTCCTCTAGCCCTTTCTTTCCTTTCTTTCTTTCACAAGATCTCACCTTGTCCAGGCTGGTCCTGAACTCATCACGTAACCCAGGCTGAGCTTGAACTGAAGGCAGATCTTCTGCCTCAGTCTCCTGAGTGCTGGCTGGGGTTACAGGTGTGTGCCACCATTCCTGGTTTGCGTGTTTCTGGGGAATTGAACTCAGGGGCTTGTGCTTGCTAGAAAGTGTTCTAACCACTGTATATTCCTCCAGCCCACATTTTAATTTTTAAATTCTCATTGAAACAGAATGCCTTTTAAATTTTTTTCCAGTTTTTTAATGCTAGTAAAACGGGTAACAAAATTAACCATCTTAACCTTTTTCACTGATGTTACATATTTTCATATTGTGCTACAATTTCCAACATTGACCTCTAGAATTCCTTCATTTTGCAAAAATGAACTGTGCCTCATAAGCAACCCTCCCTCCTCCCCACCCCCAGCTCCTAGTAACTGCCATTCTGTTGGCTGTGACTCAACTTCAGGTACCTTGTTTTCGTGGGATCACACAGTATCTGTCTTTTTGTGGCCGGCTTACTTCACTGAACATCATTCCTCAAGGTTCATGCGCATGTGAGTTTCTTTTGAAGAGCAGGCAGTGCCGCATTGAATAGGCGCACCACAGCTTGTGTTCTCCATTAGGCCACTGACAGACATCTGGTGAGCTTCCCTGTTTCAGCTGCTGCGATGACGCTGCCACGCCTGCAAGTGTAGCAATATTTCTTGGAGACCCAGTTTTCAGTCCTTTGGATGGATCCCCCAAAGTGGAACTGCTGCGTCCTGTGATAGTTCTTATTTTAATTTTCAAAGGAGCCAACGTGCTGTTTTCTACAACGTCATGCCATTTCACATTCCCGCCAACCGTGCACAGGAGTTCCCGTTTCCCCACACGGGCCAACACTTGTTTTCTGTTTTTATTTAAGTGGAAGCAACCCTAATGCACATGAGGCAGCATCTCGTAGTTTTTATTTGCATTTTCCTTGATATTTTTAGAGTACAACTTACACAGTATTTGGCTTCGTTTACTAGCGCAAGTGTGTTTTGTAGTTGGCTATCTGTATTGTTATCACTGAATTGGAATCAGTATGCGCTGATAACAAAATGCTTGTTTTTCTCCATGAAATTTTATACTTTGGGGACTTGGGAGAATATTATTACATAAGTAGAACTTAAGATTCCCTCTGGACTCTGGAGTCAGTGTGCTGTATTAACATGAACTGAATGATATGTTTTCATTACACAGTCATTTAAGATTACCGTCAATACAAGTAAAATGCAAAGGAAGGATCCCTTTCTCCAAATAAATGACCATGGAAACTTGGTGTTTTATATAAAATGCACTTCTTAAGTCCTGGAAGTAATTAAGAACAGATAAACGTGGTACCTCCCCCCTCTGACTTCCAGTTGGGTCTCTCCACGTTGCCCAGGCTGGCCTCGAACTCTTATCCTTCTGCTTCATCCTCCTGAGTGTGCTGGGATTATATGTGGAGCCCACCACACCTTGCTTCAAATGCTGTTTTATTACATCCTATTCCGGATTCAACACAGAACACTGGCTTATTTGTTTATTGAGAGTCTCGTTATGTGGCCCAGGCTGGTCTTAACCTCCTGGGCCCAAGTGACACTCCTGTTTGATCTCCCAGAGTAGCTGTGACTACAGGCCTGCTGGACCTGGCCAAATTATTGGGTGCAAATGCGTTTGGACCCTCAACACTTTGCATTACAGAGATTGAAAAGTTACATTAAATGAAAAGGGTTACAAGAAACCTTAAGCACACATTATATTTTTATTAGGTAAAGGTGCAAAAGCTTAGGCAATCTTACCATGTGAGCCTATTATTTTAGTGTATTCACTGCATTTTAATAAAGACACATTTGGCTTTTGGTTTTGGATATAAAATTATTAAATCATCTTGTATTTCTTATGATATGGTCTTTGTTAAATGACTTTTAATGCTAACTACATCCTCTACCCCTGAGCAACATTCCCAGCCCTAAGTGACCTGTGGCTGTTTGATCCAAACAGCTGATGTATCACAGTTTAAATCAGTTCCTCAGTGGACACGTAAAGTGGACCTTTTTCTGCTTACTCCGTGTGTGTGTGTGTGTGTGTGTGTGTGTGTGTGTGCATATATACATTATCAAAATATTTTTATTATGGAAAATTCGAAGCACAATAGAAAGAAAAAACATATACAAGCAAGGTAGTAGCTACTTTTCACTTGACCTGAGCAGTAACCAGAGCGGAGTGGATCTTGTTTCAGCCACATTTCCGCCATTCCTCGGTCCGGACCCTATTTCCAAGCGCATCCTAAATTTCCTATCATTTTAGCTTTCCTAAATACGTATCTGCAAGATAGGGGACTCGTGAAGTTCCATGACAATCAACCACAGGTTCAAAACAAAACACACAACCTAACCGCGGAGTGTCTAAGGACCCCATTCCTCCAACTATAGATTTTTAATGATTTGTTTGAGTCTCGGATCCAAATAAAATCTCCTCATTGTAACTGACTGGTACAGGTCTTCACCGGGCAGCTTTTTTCTGTTTTCCACGCTAGATCGGAAGCCCCCGAGTGGGGACGGTGAAGCCCACCGCTGGCGGATTTCCCCCCGAGACGCCTGCAGGGAGGAGGAGGTCGCGGGGCTCCGCGCGGGCGGTGGGCGCGCCCTGGGTGTGTCCCGCGGCCCCGCCCCGCGCCGCTTGCGCGTGGACTCAGTGCTGCGGAGCCGGGCACCGCAGGTGAGACGCGCCGAGGGTCCCGTGCGGGGAGGGCGCGGGAGGGTTGCAGCTCAGGGTGCTGGCGTGACGGGCTGGGATCTGTTTTTCCCGGGAAGGGCGCAGAGGTGACGGGGTGCACAGAATCAGGAAAGCCAAAGCCCTGATCAGAGACTTTAAAGGCTCCTAGGGTGGGGACTTCCATGGGGCAAGGGCAGATGGAGATTTGAGGACAATTTGGTGATAACGGCAGGGAGGATTAACTTTGCAACAATAGCTGCAGCGAAAACGGTGGTATCAGCAACAACAGCTATTGCTCACTGAGTTCGCGTGTCGCGGTGCTGGGCTTCCTTGGCTCGTTGCACATCTTACAGGTAAGGAAAATGGTCGCTCCTGCCCAGACGTAATGGAAAAAATGCAACAAAAGCAAGAAGCGTTGCATGTGTATGCATTAGATACATTTAGGAACTTTAAAAAATGTTTACACAGTTTTTGTGAAGGAATTAGGAGAGCGGTCTGCATTGTGTACAGGAGGAAATGCCAGCCCAGGGAGGTGAAAGAATTTACCCAGTGACACACAGCTACCAGAGGTGGTAAAACAGTGCTTCTGTTCCCGGGTGGCACAGGCTGGGTTTTAGATTCAGGGCTGTGATGCAGAAAGGCTGGAGAACAAAGATCGTGAGCCACTGGCATCATTTCGCTCTGGGCTTAACGCCTGGCTCTGCCACTCTGTAGCTGAGTGACCTTGGGCACATCATTTGACCTCCTAGAATCGGTTTTCTCATCTGTGAAATGGGGACAATGGTAAAATTTGCTTCAAAGATTCTGCAAAAATTAAGCTAGACAATGCACACAGAGGACCATGTTTTTCGTCCCTTCTCGTGAGATGGTAGCTAGGACCACAAAGAGGGGACTCCAGCAACTTCGCTTCGGAACCTACTCTTTGCCATTTGCCTCTCATGTGACCTTTTCATGTCCACTGATCGCCTCTGGGAAACACGGTAAAGTGAATCTTTAGGGCTGATGGAATGAGTATAGAGTCAGGGAGGGCTCGGCGTGGTGCACTCTGGGACCAGGCACGGAGGATGTGCAGTGACACCTGTTCCTTTTATCGCTGAATCCAGTTGTCCACATGCTCTGAGGCTGAGAAAAGGGCAGAAAGACTGTGCTAGCGTCGTCTCTCCCGTAGGGGCAGAGCTGGGACCGGAACTCAGGCCTCTGAGCCTCTAGTCCACAGAGCCACCGACCCCCTTGACTTCCACAACCCTGAGCTGGTTCTGACACCAAACTTAAATCCAATGATGTCAGACTGGATGTTTGCCTATTTTGCATTAATAGCCGGGAATAGTATCTTTCTTTTTCTGTTGGAAACTCTCCCACTATATCCATCTGCCTATATAGGTACATTCATGATCGAGACTTAAGTGAAGTTGCTTTGCAGACAGTGAAATCCCATGGAACTGTACATCGTGTCTGGGATGGCATGTTCCAGCTTTGGGGTAAACTTGCAGTATCTTTGTTTCGTGGAAGTGGCTGCCCAACTTGTTCTGTGACAGGGTTTACCTATGACTTTAAACTGACTGATGGATTGATTTTGAGACAGTGTTTCTCTCTATAGTTGAGCCTGCTCCTGAGGCTGGCCTCAAACTCAGAGCAATCCTCCTATCTCAGCCTCCTGAGTGCTGGGATTACAAGCGGGCGCCACCACGCTCGGTTTGCTTGGCACTGGGGAAATCAAACTCAGGGCCTTGTGCTTGCTAGGCAAGCATTCTAACTGCTGTGCTATTCCTCCAGCCTCATCCATTTGTTTATATATTAACTTCGGCAGTGGACAGTCTACTGAAGGTCTTTGAGGTGAGCTACATCCCTACCTCTCACCTCACCCACATCTTAAGAATTTTTATCTTGAGACAGGGTCTCCTAAATCCCTCAGGCTGGCTTGAGCTTGTGATCCCAGCTTCCCCAGGTGTTGGGATTATACTTCTCTGCCTCCATAAACCCAGTTGACTTTCTGGTTTTTAAACTGAATGTTCCATGCCCTAGGAAACCACCAGTCTCGCGCTGTAGGGACAGTTCATCCAAACGCTCACTGTTTCTCAGGAAACCACGTTCATTTCAAGGCTGTTGCTAGCGTTGCTGTTTCTGTTTTAGGTATTACCCAAGGAATCCTGACCTTTTGAGTTTTCACAGGGGAAGGGGCGGGGCCTTGGAGGAAGCTATCACTCCCAAATCACTATGGACCTGCTCAGTCCTTTCAGTCCTCTTGGCCAGTCTCCTGGAAGAGAGTGACCTAAAGAGCTTTTGATTAAAACCAAATCTCACGCGGGTGATGGGTGGTGGTTTGGGGTTTCGTTGGACTGAAGACATTATGTGCAGCAGAAAGCTGGGCATTTGTTTCAGTAATCGTAAACCTCTGTAGAGTTAATAGGGAGATTGTAGCAACAGGCACAAAAAGTCTCATTGTCTGGGAAACTGGAGGACTATGGTAAGGGCAATGCCCCAGGGCAGCTGGCCAAAGGGAAGGGGGAACAAAGGGCCACAGGTTCCCCAAAGCCCAAAACACCCAAACTCAGGAAGTTATTGTTAGCATGGCAGGACAGAATGGTCCCCACAGTGCCTTGGAACAGGGTTCACTCTGTGCCTGTTAGTGTGCACCGGCTTTTGGCATCTGGAATCTTCAAAAGTTTTATAATCTGTTTTTGTCCTGGGTAGTAGAATGAATGCAATTCTTTCCAAAACTCGTTATGGAGATTGTCTTGGGGGAAAAAATTTATTTACCTAGCAAGTTAGGTAGTGCTTAGGAAGTCTGTGTTAGAGAATGCTGGAATGCATATAGTGTAATTTCAAGAGACTACAGGTATGCATTATGGGATTCCCTTTAATCCTCATAGTTTGTTTTAATTATGAAAGAGGGTGCTATTACTTAACTGGGGTGTGTTCTGCCTGGAAATCAGCTGGAGCAACATGCAGTTCTTACCTTCGCTTCATTAAACGCCCAGGTAGCTTTATGTCCTTGTCCTCTTTGTCCAGTCGACCTCAGAGACAAATGCCTGATTGCCCCTGAGACCCCTGGCCTCTCCTCTGAGTTCCCTTTCCTACATCTTCCTTGTCGGTCCATCTACTTTTACTTCAAATAATCAGTCTTTGTGGAGTTTTTTTTTTTTTTTCTTTTTGAAACTGTCTTGCAGAAAAATTTAGAAGCTGGGAACGTAAGTTGGTGTTATAACACATGCCTAGCATGTCGGAAGCCCTGGGCTTGATCCCTAGCACTGCAAATACAAAGAAAATTTTAACCAGAGAGAAAAGAAGATTGAGGAATGCCTTGCTTAATGATGGGAGCGCAGGCCACGGTTAGGTGATTTCCTCATTGTGCAAGCCACTTACATAATAAACCCAGGACAAAGCCGAGAGGGGGTAGGTCAAAGGTCAGTTTTTTGACACGGCCTCTTGCCACCAACAGATGCAGTAAATAAACACAGCTATACAAGGCTGCTGGTATAGCATAGCACACTCTTTTACAGTAAACTTTTTTTTTTATAAATTGAGTACATTCTAGAATAATGATAAAAGTATAGTATGGTACGTACATAAACCAGCAAAGTAGACTTCTTTAAATCAGGCAATCTGAACTATCCAAAGTTGTGCATGCTTTATTTTTATAAAATTAGAAGCACGTTACGTTTCTTTACTTACCACACCAGCATCACCACAAACGTGGGAATAATATATCGAGCTACAACTTTGTGATTTCACTAGGTGATAGAAACTTTTTTTAAACATCCATTGTAATCCTATGGGACCTTGGCTGTATCTATGGGTTGTTCTTGACTGAAATGTCACTATGTACTGAGCACCCATGTGCCTGTCTCCCAGCCTCAGTAATTGTCAATCAGTGGTCAGTCGTGTTTCATCTACATGCCTGCCACTCTTTTCTTCCTTTCAGTGTTATTTTGGAGGCAATCCTAAACACCACATCGTTTCTTCAGTAAATATGTAGGTATGTAGTTTTAAGAGGGGTTGCAAGTTTACTTTTTTCCATAAAGGAGTAGAGAGTTAATATTTTTGGCTTTGTATGTTGACTGTCCCCTATAGGTCCACGTGTTAAAGGCTTAGTCACCAGGATGAGACTCTTTAGGAGGTAGTAGAACCTTCCATAGGTGAGGCCTTGTGGGAAATCCTTAGGTCATTAGAAGTGTGATCCCAGAGAGTTACCAGGGTATCTACACAATTTCTGTCACAACCACCTGACTTTACCACTGTGGTGTGAAAGCACTCATAGGCAGTTTTTATATGAACAGGCATAGGTATGTTCCAATAAAACTTTATAGACACTACAATTTAAATTTCGTATATGAAATGTTTGCATGTGAAGAAATGCTATTGTGATTTTTTTCAACCATTTAATGTGAAAACCATTTGTGTTGTCTTTTCGTTGATGCAATATCTGAGGTAATTAACTTCTAAGGAAAAAAGTTTTATTTTCGTTTACAGTTTTGGAGATTCCAGTCCATGACTGATTGGTTCTGTTGTTTTGGGACTATGGTGAGGCCACATCATGGCAGGGATGTGGGGCGCACTGCATTAGCTAGGAATTGGAGGACAAAGGAATGGCTCAGGGTCTTATAGAGCCTTTGAGGGCACTTCCCCAATGATTTAAGGACATTCCACCGGCTCTACCCACCAGAAATACCAGTTTCCTAAGAGTGTCACATGGGTACCAAGCCTTTAACACATGGATATGTGGGAGACTTATGACATGTAAACTATAGCATCATCTTTGGCTCATAAGCCAAACAAAATCAGGCAGTTGTTTAAATCTGACCCAGGTTGTAGTTTGCTGACGTCTTCTTTAAAATATAAGAAACTCTGGGCTGGGGACATAAACTCAGCAAGTAAAGTGCTAGCCTGGGGACATAAACTCAGCAAGTAAAGTGCTAGCCTAGCAAGCACAAGGCTCGATTCCCTAGCGCCACATAAACTGGGTGTGGTGGCACGTGCCTGCAATCCCAGTACTAGGAAGACTGAGGCAGGAGGCTTGCTGTGAGTTCGTGGCCATCTGGGCTACATAGTGATCTCAGGACCAGCCTGGGCAACAGAGTGAGACCCTGTTTCAAAAATAAAAATAAAAAATAAAAATCAACCTAGCAAACCCCGCTCCCCCAAACAACAGCAACAAAAAGCCAAAAAGCCAAAAGAAACTTTGTTGGGTCTTGTGGTTTAGGTCTAATTTCTAGCACTCTGGGAGGTTGAGGCAAAAGAATCACCAGCTTGCGCCCAGCCTAGGCAATTTAGCAACTTAGCAAAACCCTGTCTCAAATAAACCCTGAAAAGGAAATGGGCATATAGCTTACAGTGAAGGCCATGTGTTCAATTCCTAGTACCTCAAACAAAAATATTCTATTTTTTTTTCTCTCTCTTTTTTGAAGGTACTTGGCATTGAATCTCGGGCCTACATACTGAGCAACATCCATAGCCATTTTTAATTTTTTTATTTTGAGACAGAGTATTACGATTTGGATCTTAAATATTGCCCCCCCCCCCAAAAAAAAAAAAAGTCTCATGTATGTGGATGTTGTGAAATGCCTATGGAACTGTGTGCTGTTAGGAGGTGGGGTCTGGTCAGGAGGGGTGGATTACAGGTGTGTGGTGGATGAGAGGTGTGTGGTAGATTGTGGGCACGTGGCACGTGACTGACTCTGTGACCTGGAAGGGGCGGGACACTGGAGTTTGACCCAGAAGGGTGTATACACTAGCTTATTCCTTCCTCCCTCACTTGCCTTTCTGTCTGTCATGCCATGAACAGCTTTGCTGCAGCAAGACCTCTGCCATATGCTTCCTCCATTGCCTCCTACCCCTGAATCAATTCAGACCTTCTGAAAATGTAAGCTAAAATAAACTTTTTCTCCCTCAAGTTGTGGATATTGAATATTGTGTCCCAGTGATGAAAAAGTAACCAAGACACAGGGTCTTTCTAAGTCACTTATTTGCCCAGGCTGGGCTTGAATTTGTCATCTTCCTGCCTCAGCTTCCCAATGGTCTGGGATTATAGGTGTGTGGCACCATACCTGATTCCTGGACCTGATTCTTCCTAGACTTCTCTCTCACTCTTATTCTCATGAGAGTTATTGAAGAACATGCAGTCATGTTGCTAGCTTCAAGGACTTTCCATTGTTTCTTTTTCTTGTAGAACTTCCCCTCCCCAGATATTCCTGTGATTTATTTTCTCATGTCTCTATATCTTCCCTGACCACACCATCCACAGTATCATTCTTCATTGTCTTTCTTTCCTCTGCCCTGATTTCTTCTTCTCTGCAGCATTCATCACTTACTGACATAATAAGAGTTATCTGATCATTTCTTTTCTGCCTGGCTTACCTCAACCCACTAGCAGGGACTTAGTTTTACAAACTACTGTGTCCTCAGAGGATAGAATATTGCCTGGCACATAGTGATGCTCAATAAATAGTTGATGAATGAATGCATGAAATAATTACACAGATATAAACATGCATTATAGCTGTGCTTGGTGTTATAAAAGAGAAATATTGGCTTTTTCTCCTGGCTAATTGTCTTGGCTTAGGAAAAGGCTCATTGGAGATTGAGGTTTGCAATGAGTTGAGCTAGCTGGGCCGAGAGAGAAGAGAATTCTGGGAGGACCTTGATCTGGAGAGAAGTGTTATCTTGGTGAGGCAGAAAGATGCCCTGAACAGAAGCCTTAGAAGGAAGGAGTTGAATGGTGTGAGATAAGGCCACTGAAATCATTTTTGGGATTTATCCTGGAGAGGAGTGACATGGGTTGATGTAAAATTTGAAAGCATAAAATCTGGTTTGCTTGTTTTAAAGAAGTCAAGAGCTATAAAAAATAGGCAGACTATAAAAAATAGACAAGGACATGTACCCTTTACCTGTTTCCCTCAGTGATTGCATCTTGTCTAGCTGTAGCACAATGGCAAATCCCGAAAATGGACCTGGCCTGTTGTCTCTGAGGACTGTTCTCAAGGCCCAGTGTATGTGCAGATTAATTTTGCTCTACCTGTGGCAACTAGTCTCCATCCTGTGTGATTTCCAAGGATTATTCTGTCTCATGTTGTCTTTTTTTTCTAGTCTCGGGTGACTTCTTTCATGTATTAGGTAGATCAGTGTCTAGCCAAAGACTCAAGCAACTCTTCTTCAGATCTCCAGGGTTTTCCTTCTGCTGCTGTCTTCTCTCCAAGTATTTTTCCTTGTGAATCTGGCAGCCTTGGTTTCGTTGAGCTCCCCACTCTGTGAGACTTCCAGGCTGTGCCAGCTTCTCACTCCTTGTGCTGTAGGCTGGTGCATTAGTTACTTACTCATTGCTGGGACAAAATACACAACATCCACAACTTAAGGGAGGAAGGATTTATTTAGCTCCTAGTTTCATAAGGTCTCACACAGTCCGTTCATGGGCAGCCAACCGGCAATGATAGAAGTACATGGTAGAGGCTGGAGAGCTGCTCATGGCATTGCAGACAGAAAACCAAGTGAAGAAGGGAATAATTGATCCCTGGAGGCCAGAGCTTTCTCAGGAAAAAGCTACAACAATGTTTCTTCTTTTCTTTACTTAATTCAAGCTGTCATTTGGACCCTCCCCAAACCTAGGATAGGTGCCTCTCCCTCACTTCCTGTTCCACAGGTCAATAACATAAACCTGAAAGCTCTGTCCTGGGAAACCTCCAATCCCAACAAGTTGATACAGTCCTTTCAGGTCAAGCCCCCACGTCCACCCTTACCAGCCAGGCCCTTCTTCCCAATAGCATGCAGTTCCAAATTCATGAGGCTTTTAGGGCATGCTCCAGATTCCAACCATAGCAGTTGGTTGAAACTCTGGGCAGGAAACAGAGCAACAAGGGGACTCAGCTTGTATGTTTTCTTCTTTCTGGGATCTCAGTCTTATGTCTGTTGTTCGATGCCTAGAAACCCTTGTGTCATATATTTTGGTTGGTTTTCTAATTAAGGTTGGTTTTCTACTCCATCATTGCTGGCAATTAGAATTCTAAGTTACTCCTTTTTTATTGTTCAGTGGTGTACCATTGAATGAATATACTATATTTAACCTTTTACTTGTAGTTGGAGATCTTAGTTGTTTCTGGTGTTTAGCTGAACGCATGTTTGGGTAGAGATGTTTTTATTTCTCTTGGGTATGTCCCTAGGATGGGACTTCTTTTATTATGGAGTATTGCGTATTTAATTTTATACCACCAAACAAATTTTTAAACCAGTTGTGTCAGCAACGATGGGAGTTCCCATGGCTCCATACCATCACCAACATTTGATGTTGTCAGTCTTTTTAACATTTTAACCATTCTACTGTATTTTCAGTGGTCTCATTGTGGTTTAAGTTGCATGTTTTTGCTAACTAATGCTGTGATATTCTTTCTTGTGTTTATTAGGCAGTTATTTATTTTTTTTTAAAGAAGTTTAGGTTCACATTTCTCCCCATTGGCTTGTTTTTCTTCTTACTTATTGTAATAGTTCTCTTTATGTTTTGAATCTAAGTCTCATAAGAGATATAATGAAGTCTATACTTTCAGCCACTCCTTTTCACTGAGATCAATGAGGTGGGCAGTGATGGTAGGAAGATAAAGAAGTCATTGGAGGGACCAAGAAGAGAGGAATGTTTTTTAGACTATGTATGAAAGGGAAGTACATGGAGGAAAATAGCTGGAATTCTAAAATTATTTTAAAAAACAAGGGATTCTGAGTCTACACGCTGTTTTTTGTCTTCTGAGTGTTCACTGATTTCAAGTTTTTTTCAAAATGTGTCAAAAATCCACACAGATAAAAGGTTGATATTTTGACTCATTCTATGTATTAAATAATAATTTGAGCTGCTTTGTATATAAATAACATTACTTTTATTTTAAATCTTCATTACATAGTAATAAGCTTACCATCATATTGAGTTTTGGCAAAAATATTCCAAAAAATGATTTGCTGTTTGAGTTTGTGAGGTAAACTTGAGCACCACAGTCAGTGAATGGAAATGTTCATTTAGGTTTATCCAAACATCACAGCAAGAGGGTTAAATATAGTGTAATAAAACAAACCCGAATCATTTCTATGCTTGAATTAATGGCAGGAATATGTCTCAGGAACGAAGAACATACTGTCTGCTTCTGATTCTTTTTCTGAGCCATGGAGTGGCTGGTCAGAGTGCTCCCAGTTCCAGGCAGGGTAAGTCCTGAGGGCAGAATCCTCTTTCATGGTTTCTATTCACCTGAGGAGGTATACTGGGATTCATTAATGTAGGCACGCAGTGCTTTCAGGCATCTTGGGTTGCACGTATGTATACATTTGTGTGTGTGTGTGTGTGTGTGTGTGTGTGTGAGTGGGTGAGGCGTGAGTGAATGTGTAGGATTCTCAGGGTTATCCTAAAAAGGTTTTTCAAGCCAGTGTTTTCTCACAGTAGGAAGAGGTATAATTAAAATTCACTAAAAATTTCTTTTCTGGGTGGCTTTTCTGTGGGGGCAGGAAAGGGGATTTTCTCCTGACCCATACTTGTATTTTTGAAGGTCATACAATTCATTTCTAGTTATGCATTCAATGGCTTTCTTGCAGATTTGCATCCATTGTTGCAAAAAATGGCGGTGAGTGTTCCATTTACTTTTAATCAAAATCCCCTGTCCTGGAACAGCCAACTTTTGAATGTTATACTTGATGTTATCTCTTTGCCTTTTAGGAAGAAATAATAGAGGGAAGCTATCTGAATGGTAATGTACCTACTCGTCCCCGCCTGCATCTCCTAAGAATTTCAAACAGAATGCAGTGTGATCTCCCTGGAACGATTCCTTTTAAAGTTGTCTTTTTATTTTATTCCCATTGTAGCTTTACTGGATCTCATACAATTTCAAAGGTAACCTGCCCTGAGGGGAGGGGAAGGGATGGGGTAGTTTTTTTCATGATAATTTTTTAAAGGAAGTCTCTTAATGGTAAAAAGTAATACATGTTTGTTATGAAAAATGTCAACCAATGCTCAAGTGTTTTGAAATTGACACATTAGCTCTACAAAACTTCTTTCCTTTCTGTGGTAGCATAAAAGCCATAATTTATGGACGTAGCAGGCACTGCCGCAAGTGCATGGTGCACAGAAACACATCAAATCCTCACAAATGCACTGTGAAGTAGGACTGGATGTTACCCCGTGGGCAGAAGAGGGAAGTTGACATTCAGGGGTGTCACATAGAGGCCACACAGCTGGCAAGTGGTGGAGCTGGGATGAGACTTCCTTCAGTACCCGGCTCCAGGGTCTGTTCCTTTTCTTGCCGTGCTGTGTGTTGCCTACTGGCCCATGCTGGGTGGACCTTAGGTTGTGGGTCAGGAAACAAGGCTGTGCTGTGGAAAGGCCTGGATTAACAAATAATTCTAGGGGCTGGAGGAATGGCTCAGCGGTTAATACCTAGCAAGCGCTAAGTCAAGTGCTAAGTCCCTGAGTTTGATTCCCAGCACCACATGAGCTGGGTGTGGTGGCACACACCTGTAGCCCTAGCACTCAAGAGGCTGAGACAGGAGGATTGCCTTGAGTCCAAGGCCAGCTTGGGCTCCATAGTGAGTTCAGGACCAGCCTGGGCTACAGAATGAGACCCTGTCTCAAAAACAAAACAAAACATAACAAAACAAAATCATATAATTCTAATATAATAAATACGGTGAAGGAGATGGGGCCCCTGAGTTCCCATGACAGGGGCACCAGTGATGTTAATGTGAAAGATCCCCATAAATGCTCCTCTTTCTAAGATAACTCCAGTGGATAATATTGAGTGTATTCTTCAGGTTAAAATTTTTATTCATTTACCTTCCATCTATTAATAACAAATATGGGATTATAAACCTGTAGGCTGGAGGAGTAGCTCAGTGATTAAAGCCATCATGGGACCTCAAAACAATGCCCACATTTTACAGAATCCTGGGTTTGATTCATTTGATTCCCTACACCCAAACAACAACAGGAACAACAACAATCACAAAAATAAGACTAATTGTATGTTGAGCACTGTTTTAAATACTCTCAGTGTGTGAACAAATTTAATGCCCTTCCATTAGCCGTATTTCCTAGGAAGAGAACCTGTGGCATAAGAACACTGAGCAGATTACATAAGGCCACAGAGATAAGGTGTGACCCGCTCTCAGCTGTGCCCTTGCAGCCTCTCAGGGTGTGCTAGCTTTGCTTTTTACAATTCATATAGGAAGCACCCTCTCTAAGTCTGTGTACTTGTCTGTGGGTTGTTAGGGGGATTAGAATATTCCATACAGCTCAGAATTGCTCATTGGTTTTTGAGAGAATGAGATCCAGGCAGATTTCCCAAATTATAAAGGCTCCCATCCAGTGTTCCAGGTTAATACATCTTATACTTCAAGCACAAAGTTTCTAGCATCCCTGGTCCATTTCCACCATCCTCTCGGATGTCCCTCCCCCTAGGCAGACAGCTAATCCCACGCTGCTCACCAGGAAGCTGTCATTGTGACTTTCTCCCATCTGTCTTTGACTGAAGCTCGCACACATGGACGGCTGACCTGTCCCACAGAATCTTGGCTTACCTGAATTCACGGAATGTTGCCTTTACTCTTCCCAGCTTACAGGTGTGTACCCGAGACCTGTCTGCATGTCTTGCTGTCTGCACTGCTTGATTGCAAACCCAGGGGCCGGGAAAGTTGGAGAAGTGGGCGAGGTGTAGACATCTGGTCTTCGTTTCCACAGAATGGCTGGCTAGTTTTTCTTGAAACATGATAGAAACTCTTTTGCCTTTTGTTTTTTTCACTTTTGGTGGAGACCTGTTATATTTGTACATAGAATTAGCTGCTACAACATATAAACCCTGAATTACAGCAGCTCAAACAAATTAGTGTATTTCTTTCTCATGTAACCATCCAGAACTAGTGGGAGAGAAGAGAGGGAGTTCTATTTCAAAAAAGCTGCCCAAGACCCAGGTTCCTTCTGTCTTTTTGCCTGTCATCCCCCAGGAAGTTGTTCCTCCATGGTAGAAACAATATATCTACCCTTTCCAATCCACACTTCTGTCAGCATTCTGGTCTTCTGAGCTCTAAACAGAATCTCCCATCATATTCTGCTCACAGCATTCTAAGGGTTTTCTTTTCTTTTTTCTTTCTTTCTTTTTTGCCAGCATCTTCAAACCTTTCCATACTTCTCCCACAAACCAGTTCCAAAGGCTTCTAAACCAAATGGTCAGGCAAAGCCATGGCAATGATCCCACTTCTGGTATCAGTTTCTGTTCAAGTCCCTTTCTCATTGCTGGGAGAGAATACCTGACATGCACAAATGAAGGGAGGAAAGATTTATTTTAGCTTAGTTTTAGAAGGTCACAGTGCATACATGGGTGTCTGGCAATAGTGGAAGCTCATGGCAGAGGTGCCATCGTCCATGGTGTGGCAGACAGAAGACCAAGTGGAGGATGAGCTCCCCTTCTGGTTCCTGCCCCAGTATGTTTCACTGCACATCAGTGTGTATATCTATATCTATATCTATATCTATGTGTGTGTGTGTGTTTTTTTTTTAAATAGGATCTTTCTGAATCATTCAGGCTGTTCCTGAACTCACTATGTAGCCCAGGCTGGCCTTGAACTCAAGACAATTTTCCTGCCTCAGCCTCACCATTGCTGGGGTTACAAGGGTGTGCCTCCACACCTGACTTATGTGGTGCTGGAGAATTGAACTCAGGGCCTTGACCTTGCTAGGCAAGTGCTCTAACTACTGTGCTATTCCCCCAGCCCCAGCAACTCAGTATTTTATACCGTACAGATACATGTTTGGGGAACGCTCCAGATGCAAACCAGAACATATATCCCATGCAACTTTTAGGACATAACTTATACTAAAAAGTTACTTATTGTTTATCTAAAGTTAAAGTTATACTGAAAAGTTACTCACCATTTATCTAAAATTAAAACTTACTGAGCATCCTTTTTGTCTCTCAAGCTTAATTAAGAGTCCACACAGCTAAGAAGTCTCGATATGGAGATGTACATGAGTGGTATTTGTTTTTAAAGTGCACTTTTTGCCCACAAGGACTGTCTTCCTAGAGCACTCCTGTTTAAGTGAGATTTAGACAATCATTCCCTAGAGAGCTGAGGGAATCTCAGCTTGTGGCCTCTCTCTTTAGAGGAGCCACCACAGACAGCTTGTTCATTCTGCTTCAATTTTGCTCCTGCACTGATAGCTTAGCTTTGAACAGCAGTACATTTGGGGGTACTTCACTTTCGGGGCAAAGACAGGTTGATCTGAACTGAAGCTTTGACAGCCTCCAGAGACCGAGCAGGCCACGAATTAATGAAAGCAGGTTGCTTGGCTTGTAGTGGGTGAGCAGCTGGCCCCCTGCCCATCTTCTGGCGATCCCCAGAATGGGCGTGCATGCCTAGTGTTGCCCAATTTTTGCATTTTTCAAGTGAGGTTGGAAACCTAGAGATTTTGAGGAATTTTTGACTTGGCAGTCTTTGCAGCTATTGAAAAACGTTAGAGTTGGCAAAATCAAAGCCATCTGCAGCTTGTGTAAGGGAGATGTGGAAACAGGCTGGGCTGCTGACCATGGTGCTGACCAAAAGCTCCTGTCCTGTCCTTACTGATTCTCCCAACACTCCCTGCCCAGGCAGCCATGGAAAATCACCTGGAGCAGCGTTTGTACCAACCCCAGAAGCTGGTGGAGGACCTGAGGAAAAC
Source organism: Ctenodactylus gundi (assembly GCA_004027205.1). Classification (NCBI taxonomy): domain Eukaryota; kingdom Metazoa; phylum Chordata; class Mammalia; order Rodentia; family Ctenodactylidae; genus Ctenodactylus; species Ctenodactylus gundi. The sequence goes on along the minus strand of PVKB01003603.1, from coordinate 65,230 downwards.
CGATGCTCAGCAATTCCGCACCATCATGAAGTGCCTCTTAGAAGACAAGCAAAACCCCTTGGTGAGGAGTTCGTGGCATCCTGGGAGTAGGCGAGGTCTGGGCTGATTGGTGTTTTGCTGCCTTGGATCAAACTGAGCTGACCCAGGCTTGGGCCCTCCTTCATTTTTTGCCTCCACTTTCCCTCTCTTCCAGCCCCTGGGAGCTTTAGGACCTGCCTAGGTTTTGCCACTCACTTTCTCCAAAATCCAACTGAAGCCTTATAATTCATATTCTTATGGATCTTAAGAAACAAAGTGTATAACCATCTTTTAACAGTTTGGTTTGATAGATACCAATGTGTGATCATTATGCTGCAGTGGATGTGGGATGAAAGAGCATCTCCATCCTCAGGGAGGTTACTTTCTGGAGTACAGACAAAAATAAAAGATAGATCACCCCCAGAAACCCAAGTGAGAAATGTAAGAGCATCACACAGCAAGGCCTGTGGGGTCCAGGCAGTTACTGGGACACCAAAAAGTGACATTTAGTATTTTCTTTATTGAAGACAGTTTACTGTGAAGCAGTGTTTCCCAAAAGGAGTTGATCATTTAAACAGTTTGATAATTTATTTTTTATATTGTTAGGAACTGAACTCAAGGCTTCAAGTAAGCTCTCTACCACTGGGGCATACCTAGCCTCTAATTACATACTTAATAATTGTGATTAAGATATAATGGATACATCATGGTAGGAATAATGTTTAGTTAAGAAATGAATTTAAGCTTTAAAAAACTCAGTTTAGAGAAAATTATGATCTTTAAAAATATGTATGCATTAAGTTAGGGATGGATAGGTGGGTAAAAGGATAACCAAATCTGGCAGAATGTTAATAATTAGTGAAATGTGAGTAAACAATTTACGAAAGTTTAAAAAATCTGAAATAACTGTAAGCATGCCACTTTATTGCTTTACAGATTTAAGTTCATTGAATGCAGCAACTCTATATAGATTTAAGCTCATTTAATGTAGCAATTCACTTATTTGGCATTGGATGTTAGGTTTATCCTAAAAAAACCTGATTGGTGCAATGACAGCTTGAATGTCTTTGAATATACAAACATTTACCTTTCAGTACTCAGCTAAGGAATATGAAATTTAACTTCTCTCTTTTTCTTTCTCAAATTTTCTAGCCTTATGAATTTCATAGTTATAGTTCTTTTCTTATGTGAACTGGTGGGTGAAGCCATATTAAGGAATCGCAACAAAAACATAATAACACACAGAAAAAAAGAACTTTTGGCGTATCACCCCAATAAAGGGCCCCGTTGCACCCAGAAAAGAGGTATCAAGATATGGCCACTGAAGCCCATTCTAGGGGTGGGAACCTGAACTAATAAGGGGTGATTTGAAAGGTAAAGTAAGTCAAAGGCAGAAGGCTAAATATGTTAAATAGTGCATGGTTTCTCTGATTTGGGAAACCAAGAACACAGGCGTTCTATAGAACCAAATGAGTGTGATAGTGGGAGGTATGGGGGGATGGGGAGGGTGTGGGAGGGCCAAAAATGGGGAGGGAAAAGATCATAATATTGATGTAATATACACTCGCACAAAATACTCAAGTCCATTGTAAACATAATATATTGCATTTATATATATTAATAAAATGGTGGGAAAAATAAAATTATGAAGTATATCATAGTGAAAGCAGTGCAGAGATATGGCAAAAATGGAAATATTGGGCTATAAAAGTGATACTGCTTAATATATTGGGGTGCTTTCTATGTGTGAGGTATTACTGTGAGGAAAAGATCAGCAGACTTTTTATAAGGGTCCAAATAGTAAATGTTGCAAACTTTGCATTCCACACAATTTTCATCACCACTACTCAATTCTGTCAATGCTACATGAAACCCCAGTGCTAGGCTGTAGCTGAATGAGGGTGGATGTGCTCCAATAAGACTATTCACAAATTGAGGTGGTGGACCAGTTTTAATCCCAACAAACTTGCTACTTGTTGCAAGGGCTTAGTATACACAGACTCATTGAGTCCTCTCTAGAATCTTCTGAAGGAAGGTTAATAAGGATCTTATTATTTCAGTGTTCAGAGAGAAAACTGAGACTTGGAGGGGTTGATTAAGTAACTTCAGGTGACACATTTTGGAGATAGCAAAATTGAGGCTGGAAAACTGAGCTTCTAACACCAGATGTGAGCTCTTCTAGTAGAGTCTGAAGCTCTGTTCTTGGCATGATGTTTTAAAAAATCTATGGAATAAAATACAAAGGGTTACAGGGGAAGCTTGAGAGCTCCTAAGTACACTCTTAACTGCTGTTCAGCTGCTGACAGTGAATGTTGGAAGTTAGGAAACACTGGTCAACGTTCAAGAGTATGTTTGTGCTCAAATACACATTTAAGATTCCAGCTCTGTGTGTGTTTGGGCCCATTGCTTATTCTGTTTTGTTTTTGACACCTGTGATATTGAGATGATAATAGAATTACCATTGGTTGAGGATCTCAGGATCCAGACACTTTGTATTCATTCGTTTGTTAAAGTCTTACGTGAATCTAAGAGGTAGGTACTGATTTTATTTCCATTTTTCAGAGAAGAAAACTGAGACTTTTAAAAGATAAGTGGTTTTCTCAAGAATACACCTAGAAAAAGTGAGGGCCCCGAAGTTTGAACCTAGGAGTGCCTGACTGTAGTACCTATGGACTTATCTTACAGGACTCATGAGAATTAAATGAGATAACATGTGTCAATGATCAATAAAACTGTGGCTATTTTTGGAGTGTGAATGGAGCAAAAGATGAAGAGATTAGATAGGTTGTACCTGAACTTTGTCAGCATCCCTGGGTTCTGTGGTTCAAATGACTCAGTCATTCTTCTGAATAGCCTAGTCTTTGGTGCCTTCTCAGTACCAGGTGCTCCACTATAGATAGTGGCTCAGGCTTCAAGGACTTTCCGGGCTCAACTTTGTTTATACATTTGGATCAAATGCCTGGGCTCCCCCCTTAAACATTTAAATTAGGAGTCTAGGAGCTGGTTCCAGAAGTCAGTACTTCTTAAAAGCTCTCCAGGTGATCCTGGTGTGCAGCCAGAATTGAGAACCATGGGCTCGGAGGAAAGGCAGGTTCACAAGCATCTTTAAAGTCTGAGTTTGAGTCAAGATGCTCTGCAGGGCTGGGCCATAGCTCAGCGATTAAAGTACCTGCCTAGCAAGCACAAGGCCCTGAGTTTGACTGCCCAGCACCATTTAGACATTAGCTGGGTGTGGTGGTGCAGGAGGATTGTCATGAGTTGAGACCAGCCTGGGTTACATAATGAGTTCAAGATCAACTGTATTACAAAGGAGGATCCTGTCTTTAAAATAAATAAATAAATAAATAAATAAATAAATAAATAAATAAAAAGGCTCTCTGGGAGCAAAGTGGAGAGAAAGTTGATTAAAAGTAGAAAGTCAGAGAAGTACAAAAGAGACTTTGCCCGGGAGGTAACAGTTGAGTCCAGTTGCAAGGTTGACATGGATTTTGCTAGAAAATAGGGTATGTGTGAGAGAAAATTCCAGCCTGAGGTGTGACAATCGTGGTGCACATGGAGAAGTCATCTGCAGTAGGTGAAGGCTTGACTTTGTCCTGTAGATGACAGAAAATTCTAGAAGTTTCCACCTAGAGGTATGGTATTAGTGAGTGTGTAGACCCTTCCAGGGCTTCCAAAGTGAGAGGCAGATCTCAAGGTGACCCTGGCTTCTCTCATTCTTTAAGGACCTGAAGGACATTGTTATTGAATTGGGAGAGGTGCGGGACCAAGCCTTGCAGAGCCCTGGCGTGAACCGCAGCCTGTTTCTCGTCACACTGCAAAGGTGTTTCCAGGTGCTGAACTCCCTGGAGTGTGTGAAGATCTTGGGCAGGTTGCTGAGGGGCTCCTCAGGCAGCTTTCTCCAGCCGGCCGTCACGGAGAGGCTGCCTCGGGACCTGCGTGAGGATGCTTTTAAGAATCTGTGAGTGCTGCTTCCTTCCTCTTACCTCCACTCAAGTCCCTCAGGGGTGAGCATGAGCGTTCCAGGAGGTGACACCTGGCAGAGGGAGAAGATGGAGCACAGGTCAATATGCATCTTCTGGAGCAGAAACTTAAAGTCTGTAGAGTTGAAGATGCTTTGATTGAAACAGGGTCTTTAATAAATTTCAGTCATCCGGGTGCTAGCCTCTCAGTGTTTGTCCTGTCTATACACGACCCCATAATGGTTTACTTTGGTGCTTTTCTTTATTAGTGACTCATCCTTTTCACTTGAAAATATTTATTTTAAAATTAAAATTGAGCTGTAGTAACGGCCCATGCCTGTAATCTCGGCACTCTGGGAGGCTGAGGCAGGAAGGCTGCAAGTCTGAGCTCAACCTGGGCATCTTAGTGACTTAATGAGATCCTGCCTCAAAAAAAAAGAAAGAAAGAAAGAAAGAAAGAAAGAAAGAAAGAAAGAAAAAAAGAAAAAAGAAAGAAAAAAGGTGGGCTGAGGCTGTAGCTCAGTGCAGATGCTCTGGGTTCAATCCTTAGTACAACATATAAAGAAAAAAAGTAAATTTGATATCATTACCGTAAATGGGAAATCAGTATATCTTTGTAGCATAAAAATAAATATTATGAAAACAGTGTTACTAAATCTTAGCTAGACATAATCTTACACAAGTGTCTTAGTTTGGGTTCCTGTCATAAAAATACCCAAGGACATGTTGGCTTAAACAACGAGCGCCTGTTTATCACAGTTCTGGAGGCTGAGAAGTCCAAGATCAAGGTGCTGGCAGATTTGGTGTCATGTGAGGGCCCACTTTCTGGCTCATGGAAGGTGTCTTCTCACAGTGACCTCACGAGGCAGAAAGGATAAATAAGCTCTCTGGATTCTCTTGTACAGGAACACTAGCCCATTTGTAAGGGCTCCAACTTATGACCCTAACATGACCATAAAAAATGTCACTTAATCTGAACTCAGATCAAGTCTTCTCTACCCTTCCTATTTTTTAAGTAAGGTTAACCATTTTTTTTTTTAAAAAGCCCTACTACTTTCCCCTGTTCCTGGCGTGTTACTTATTCTTGCTTTTAAAAAAAAGAAGAAGAAAAAGAAGGACTGATACATTCTGGGACATGCATGCACCCCGAAAACCTCATGCAAAGCTAGATGTGGGGTGTGTGTACCTATAATCCCAGCACTTGGGAGACTGGGGCAGAAGGATCATGAACTTGAGGCCAGCCTGAGATTCGTAGTGAGTCAAAGGCCAGAGGGACTCCATAGTGAGACTCTGCCTCAAAATAAATAAATAAATAAGGAAAGAAAGAAGAACAAAAACAGAAAACAACTGACAAACCAAGACCAAGCACACGATAAACATCGTTCCAAGCTCAGAGGGCCAGACACCAAGACGATGTATTGGAATTATTCCAGTTATATGTGATATTCAGAAGAGGCAAGTCTACAGAGGCAGGAATTAGATTAGTAGATTCTAGAAGCGAGGGTGCCTGAGGGCTGGGGCTGAAAGCCAAGGGGTGGTCATTCCTTCCTGAGGATCTTAAAATGCTTAAAAATCGACCATTGAGAATATACTGAAAACCATTGAATGGGACGATCTGAGTAGGCCGGTTAGAGGGTAGGCGAGTTATATCTCAATACAGCTGTTCCAAAACCAAAAAAGGCCCAGGGGGGAAGAAGTGAATACAATTTTATCTGCGACTCTTTGGAAGGGGAAGAGGAGAGATGCGCAAAAGGAGTGGGGTCCTCAACACGGGCCAGTGTGGGGCACACTTGGTGACCTGACTACCCCTTAGTGCCTCCACCACTTGGTTATTAATGGATGCCCGTGTTTGTGTTAATTAGATCTGCGGTGTTCAAAGACCTCTACGACCAAACCTCAGCTCACACCCAGAGAGCTCTGTACTCCTGGATGACTGGGATTTTGCGGACACCCTCCAATGCCACAGGTGAGTCTTTGATGGGTTGGGGGAGGGGCACTTTGGGGAAAGACTCTCAAACGAGGTGCTTCATCAAAGAAAGAGAGATTGATTTCTTCGCTTTTGTGATTTTACCATCCTTCTCTCTGGCTTCCAGAAAGGGTTTGATGCAGCTTATGAATAAAACACTTGGCCCGTTTCATCAGCTTCACATATTTAAGTCTTTGCAATAAGATGTCTCTGTATCTTACAAACAATAGTGTGTCCTAGGGTTTTTTTTTTTGTGTGACACTTTTGATTTGATGAGAACCTTTAGAATAGGGTTTCAAGGTCAAAATCTGTATAAAAATATCTGTATTAAACTGAGCTAAGATGTTCTTCTTAGATAATCCAGGCCATAAGGTATGGTAATTTAGTTCTGAGCTTTCTGGTAACCAAAGTAGAGTAGCTCAGGATTTGTTTATTTAAGTCTTATTTAAAGTCTATTTATTAAAAGTTTACTTACATCCTTGCAAAGTCAAGAGAAAAATTGGAATGGTGGTAATTTCATTTGTGAATTTATTTATTTATTTATTTATTTTTGGTACTGGAAATCAAGCCCAGGGCCTTTGTGCTGAACTGCAGTCCCTAGCCCATTTTTCATTTTTTGTTTGGAAACAAGGCCTTGTGCTAAGTCACTAACTTGCCCAGTCTGGGCTGAAGCTCACAATCCTCCTGACTCAGCCTCTTAGTTTTGCAAGATACAAGAAGTTCTAAATGTGGGCGGCAATTATGGTTGTACATGAGGTGAACATACAGTCATATGTCTGTATTTTTGGATTCAACCAACTGTGGGTGGAAAATATTTGAAAAAAAATACACCTGTATTGAACATGTACAGACTTTTTTCTTGCTGTTATTTCTTAATAGTGTGGTATAACAACTATTGAGAACATTATATTATAGTAGTATTATATGTATTATATATAGTTTTTAAGTACCTCAAGAAGGAATGATATATAATATATAATACTACTATATATGAATATAGTATTATATTATAGTAGATATTATAAACAATTTAGAGATAACAAAGCGTCCAAGGAGAATGTGTGTACAGGGAGAATAGATTATATGCAAACACCATATCATTTTAGATAGTAGACTAGAATATCCAAGGATTTGGGAACCCTGGAACCAAGCTCTCAGAGGATAGTGGGAGACACCTGTACTTAATGTCATTGAACTAAACAATGAAAATGATTAAAACAATGAAACTTACATTGTTTGTGTTATGCATGATGGATGTTAGCACGATTAAAAATGTGTAGTAGAAGGACTGTGTATTCGCAAACAATTTCTCAGATACCTTGAACTTATTAAAATGTTCAGTGTCAGTAATGAAACAGAATAAACTTTGCAAATGCCTAAAAAAGAGAACCTATGATATGTTAGCAGTTGAGGACACAGAAGAGAACAGGACAAAAATCTTTGCTCTCATGGGCCTATTGTTTTATAGTGGGAGGAAAAGTTGGAAGAAGAATTTGAGCAAGAGGAGCAAGTTCAGATAAAGGAAGCAAGGAGAGAGAGAGAGAATTTAGATATTAGTAGCTGTTACGGAGAAAGAAAAGGGGTGAGTGCCACAGGAAGGGTTACTACTTTAGGTGGAACAGACTTGCCAAAATGTTTAGTGTAAAGGGTGTTTTAAAAAACAAGTAAATATTTTGGCTTTGTGAGCCCACAGTCTCTGACTCTGCGTCTCAAAAGCAGCCACAGATAATAGATGAGTATGCAAGGCTGTGTCCCACTGAAACTTTCTCTCTCTCTCTCTCTCTCTCTCTCTCTCTCTCTCTCTCTCTTTCTTTTTCTGTTTTTGGGGCAGTCTTGCTCTGTAGCCCAGGCTGGCCTTGGACTCAGGACAATCCACCTGCCTCAGCCTCCCGAGTGCTGGGATGACAAGTGTGTGCCACCTTGCCTGACTTTATGTGGTGCTGGGGAATCAACTCAGGGCTGTGTGCTTGCTAGACATGCTCTTTGACCACTGTGTCTTTCCTCCAGCCTTGAAATTTTCTTTACGGGATTTAAGTTTAAAATTTGTATACTTTCTGTATGCCACCAAACAGTGGTCTTCTTTTTTATGATGTAAAAACAGTTCTTGGCTCTCCAGCTGGATTGTGGCCTAGATTTGTTTGGCCCAGGGCCTGTATGATGCTAACCCTGGATTAAGGAATTAAGGAAGACCTCTTAAGAAGGTGATGATTGAAACAAGATTAAGATTAGATATAAGCAGTCCTCTAAGGTTCCAGGGAAAGGGTATTTCCAGTTGCGGAGCCAACAAACACAAAGGTCCTGGGGTAGGAATAAGCTTGGTGTTTTGGGGGTGGGGGGAGCACGTGGGAAGCCAGTGGAATTGGAAGGAAGGCAATGTCAATTAATCCTTTTTTTCTCTCAAATTAAGCTCTGAGTTTTGTGTGCGAGTGTCTTACTTTTTCATTGCTATGATTCAATACCTGACATCCACAAATGAGGGGAGGAAAAGTTTATTTTAGCTCACAGTTTTAGAAGGTCACAGTTCATGGGTGGCTGGCAACAGTGGAAGTCCATGGCAGATGCAGAAGGGGCAGCTCCTCATGACATGGCAAACAAGAAGCCAAGAATCAAGTCAAGAAGGAAGGAAGTAGCATATATGTATACTTCCACGTCCAGTCCCAGTGACCTGGCCATTCTGGGTCCAGCCACAGTGTTCTGCCCCTTCTAGAAGTGATTCTAATCTACCGCACACCTGTAATCCAATTCACATGCCTGCAATCCACCCCTCCAGACCAGGCTCCAATCTCCCTACAGCACATGGTTCCATAGACAATACATAACATCCAAGTGCATAAGACTTTTGAGGATATTCCAGATCCAAACCACAGTGGCAAGCAACATTAAACAATATTATAACCAATGTTTTAAATGCTTAGCAGTGCATAATTATGGCCTGCAGAAATCTGGATCATAACACTGAGGAACTCTGAGAAAGTTTCACTCCACCTCTACACTTCCCTAAGTCTTCTTTTTTGCCAGAGTTTAATTAAGGACAGATTTTGCTTCTCGAATTCCTCTGTGGTAAGTTTCATTATTAAACAACAGTGAATGAAAATTCATTCCATTTCGACCTTAACTTTATTTTTCTCTCATGAAGGTCCTTGCGGTAACTGGAAAAACTTTGGTGATTAAAATTATCCCAAGGGGGACTCACTGATCTGAAGAAACATAGTTTGTGCTTAATTATGAGTTGAAAAATAAGCAACTCAGTTTGGTTCTTGGTGAACTTTGAAATTTCCTGCCTCTAAATCTTCTAGATCCCTGAGGTCACCCTTTCCTTAGTAACCATATCGGATATCCAGAGTCTCCTATGTTTTGCTTGCCTCTGATTCTTGGGTTAGGGGAGGAACCTGGATATCCCTGCAAATCAACTGGAGCAGAAACTGACTTCTCCAGTTTACGGAGGCGCCGGTCACTGCCCATACTTCCTGAAATAGCTCTTGGTGTTCAGTTCACACACTCTCCTTCTTTCTCTGCCCCAGTATCACCGATGCAACGTTCTTGTGTATAAAGATCTTTTACTGACGGGTTGGTGATGATGGCAGACAGTTCCAGCGCAGGTGAAACTTGATTTGGAGCTTAAATGTGATTGTTATTGAAGTCCCACTGGCATGTCACTGATGGAGCATTTCAAATGCCAGGTCAGAGAGAGTTCTCTGGGAATTCTGAGGAGGGAGAGATGATTTCTGGCCAAGGTGAGAAGAGAAGGCTTTAAGGAAGAGGAAAAGTTTGAGCTCATTCTTCAAGTGAGGACTTAGACCCAGAACGGTTAAGAGGGGTATTTGAGGTGGCCAGGAGGACCAGGCAGGGAGAGATTTGGAGAACTTTGGGGGTGTACATGGGGAAAATAAAAGTGGTTAGGTTTGGCTTAATTACAGTAACATGGTGATAATTAATAAGGATGATAATCCACTAATTATTATTACTAAATGAAACATAAAAGAGATAGTAATAAAAGAGGCTTGAACATAGATCAAGTTGCCAAATTATTTATTAACTAACCAAACTAAAGACAAATAACTGCTTTGTGGTCCGGAGTATTAAAAAATAATCTTCATGTCTAATAAGTTTCAGATGATGCTGCTGGTCTGGGGACCACACCGTAGAGTAGCAAAGTTTCAGGTGGTAGGTGTCTATGACTGTGGCCTGTGTGTAGCATACTGTCTCAAAGGTAGGCTTCCATAAATGGTTGTTGAGTGAATTAATAAATGCCAGATGAAGGTCCTAACCCTAAAAATGTAAAAGCTTTAATTAATCATTTAATTAATCCATTCCTTCTTTTTTTGTAGATGGCTCAATTTCATGGGTCAGTGCAGAAAACTTGTGGATTTTGGGCAGATACATGGTTCACCTATCATTTGAAGATATTATGAACATTAGTCCTAGAGAAGTAAGTTGGGAAAATATATTTAGGTATCCACATTACTAATACACCTGGGGTAAGGTCTAGTCTAAACCCTCACTCTTTAGTCCAGTTGGTCAAGGTGCTCTGGAATTTGTACTCCTGCCTCTGCCTAATACATCTTTAGTTTCTAAAGAAAACTCTTAGAATAAAACCTCAGGTGGTCACTGGTGGAATTGTCTATTTTCTAGCCCACAGAAGCTAAGGAAAAAAAAAAGGATTGTGGACAACTAAGAGAGTTTGATGCAACAAACACGATATAAAGGGAATGTTGACTATGAACCAAAAATCATTTGATGGATTTTTGTACACAAGAAAGGCCAAGGACAAGAGCTACCAAGTTCCCAGGTCCTTGGAAGAATAGATTCAAAGTAAAAGCAACCCAGATTAATAGCTACTTCTATTTATAGAGATTTTTATAAATAGCCACTTCAGCGTGAGCAATGATTGGATTTTTAACTCTGGATTTTACAGTGGAGAAATAAATAGACATGAACAAGATTACTTAACTCCCTAGCTAATCTGTCTCCCTCTTTGTGATGTTGACTAAGCGACATTAAAATCCCTTGGGCATCGATGACACTGAATGTATCGCTGAAGAAAGCTGCTAACATAGACATTTTCATAAAGAGTGTGGAACTTGGTTGCATTTTTGAAAAACATATGTACCATGACTTTATATTGGTCAATGAAAAAAGATTTGGTAGCAAGTGACTGGTTTGTTCATAGACCAGTTGATCCATCAGTATCTGGTCATAATAAAACCAGAATGAGAACTATGTTCTGCTCTTTTACCTAGGAGGATAGGAGTACCATAAACATCTAACTTTTGTAACCATCCATCCATTGATTGACCTTGACCCTCTTTCCATTTGCTCTCCCCATGTTGAATGATTTTCAGGAAGTAGATAAAAGTTAAATTCTTAGAAACCTGCGCTCTTAGGGAGGAGGGGGAGGGAAGGCCAGGCATTGACGTGTAACTCGTTATCTGTAAGAGGGAATTTCATGTAGACAAAAGAGTTTGATCTACAAGGTAGTGGTAACTTTATGAGATTCAATAACATTTATAGTGCATCAAAATATAAAGTGCAAAATGTATTAGAACCACAAGGAAGAATGGACATGTACCTTACAATGATGGAATCTTTCAACACAACACCTTTGGATACACAAGTAAAAAAGGGAGCGAGATATACTGAATCCGAATAGTATGTTTAACAAAGTTGAATATATATGTACCAAACTTTGTATCTTATAAAGGGAACACATGCTCTTTTTCCATCACCACAGAGTCATGTGTAATCATGTTTATCTTTTAAAACAATTCTGGTTCCTCAAAACAGAAAATGTGTGCACGTATTCCTTGACCTCAATATTTGGTTATTATGAAACTAATAAATGTGCAAAGATTAGTTTATAAGGTTCAACTGCTGAAATACGAAAAAATACTTTCTTAAATATCAATTGGGTTGAAGAGGAAACCAAAGCAATAGTTACAGACCATCAAGAAATCAATGGCAGATGTCAGTTGAGAATTGGATCATATGTTCAATTACTAAGTTGGGGTCATGTTGGGTTACTTCTGCTCAACCCATTGCTCTTCCCATGCTCCTTTAGATTGGGCTGTTTATCAGCTATGACAATGCCACCAAGCAGTTGGATACTGTCTATGACATCACTCCTGAACTGGCCCAGGCATTTCTGGAGAAGATCAGGTCCTCTGGCTTCGACATGAGGAACACCTCGACCATTCACAGGCAAGGGGTGTGGGCCGTGGGCTCTCAGGATTGTCTTGCAAGGTGCAGACTAGGCACAAGCTTCCCTACCTGGGGAAGGAAGGGAAGAGGATGGTTCTCTGTAAATCACCTCAGTGGAAGGGTTATGAAGGAGATGGGAACAACACTTCCTGAGCATCTCCTATGGCCTACCCATTTCCTGCCACCTAGTCAAGTGCTATTCTCAGCTCTGAGCCATAGAATTGGAGCATTCTAACCACTCAGGTTTCAGTCTCTTCCACGGTCAGTGTATCATTTCCATCAGGTTGTGTCAAGTGTTGAAAAGAGCTCATGGGTCCCCATTTTTTGAGAACTTCCTGTTACCAGATTCCCAGCTGGGGAGTTCCTGAATGAGATCACCACTAGAAATTAGTGAGGGCCCCAGAGAATCCCTAGAACCAATTCCAGCAGGGGAGGGCCGGGGCTGGGCACAGAAGGGCCAGGAGCACCAAGAAGGGTTGATTGTCAGAAGGAGGGAGGGGACAGTGGGGACAGTGTGGCGAGTAGCCATCTTTTTTCTGTCTCGCAGGGTCTTATCATAGCACCTTAAAGTTTTTTCAGGAGAGTCAATTTTAGAGTGCATATTCACAAAACTCTTTAATCACCTTCCCCATTCCCTAGCAATTTTCACTCTTAAAAAAATGAGCCCCATTTTTCTACGACTACGCAAAAAGCCATGTAGTTAAGAATATGGGACTGGGAACCAGGCTTCTAGGGTTTAATCCTGTCCCTGCTGCCTACAAATAATGCGATCTTGGTCATGTGATGTCATCTGTCTGTGCCTCTGTTTTTCCATCTACAGAATGAGAGGCAAGAATTTGCCTGTTTCATTAAGATTCTTATAGGGATGAAGCATACCTGACACATATTGAGTGCTCAATAAGTGCTATTCTGTTTCTAGAATATTTTATTTTTAAATTGTCAAAATTATATATATCTATGGTATAGTTGATATATATATATATATAAATATTTATTGAGTACTTGATATATATATCACACACACACATATATAGAGAGGAATGACTAAATGAAATTACTTAATTTGCCTACTACTTCATATATTAAATAGTTTTCTCTTTGTGGTGAAAATTCTAAAATCTACTCTCTTGGCGATTTTATTTTATTTTTTCTTAAGACAAGGTCTTGCTCTGTAGTTCAGGCTGGTCCTGAATTCACTATGTAGCCCAGGCTGGCCTTGGACTCATGGCAATCCTCCTGCTTCAGCCTTCCAAAAGCTGGGGTTACAGACGTGCACTACCAGACCCAGTTTACTTTTAGCAGTTTTCAAGAACATAATCATTGTTTTAACTATAGTTGTCACAGTCTCCAGAGCTCATTTCTCCTATCTGATATTTTGTCTCTTGAATGTCCCCATCCAAGATTATCATTCTACTGTCTGTTTATATGAGATTAACATTTTTAGATTTCATACATGAGTGACGTCATGGAATATTTATCTCTCCATGTCTGGCTTATTTCAATTAACATGTCCCCCCAGGTTCATTCATATGTTTGCAAATAAAAGAATTCCTTTCTTTTAAAAGGCTGAGTTATGTCCCATGGTGTATCTACACCACATTTTCTTCATCCACTTATCCACAGATGGACATTTGGATCAACTCCATACCTTGGCTATTGTAAATAAGCTTTCTTTTCTTTTTTTAGACATTGAACTCAAGGCCTTTCCACCGAGTGAAGTTCCCAGCACTTTCTAAATTTTTCATTTTTGAGATGGGGACTCACTAAGTCACTAAGTTAATACCTGGGCTTGAGCTGGAGATCCTCCAGGCATGTACCACCACGCTTGGCTTATTGTGAATAACTTCTTAATGTGATTATTGAGCTGATTTTTCATGTCCCTGAGTTTTCTTTTCCTCAGAGCTCAGCAGATCTCTTTCTGTCCTCAGACATGTTTAGCTGTCTTGTGCACATGTCTAGAGACGCCAGTATCTCTCTGAGATGTTGGATTCCGGTTGCTGGTGGTCAAGTAGGTGGTCTGGCCATGTTGAATCAAGGAGTCTTCATATTCACTCTAAGAACATTCGCTGGTGAGTGAAGACTCAGTATCCACCAGGGAGTACGGTCATCATTTGGAATGCCTCATCGACTCTCCCATTCCCTTCCATTTCTCACACTTATTAAGATGGGCTCTGGTGAGCAAAGCCAACTTCCTGTGTATGAATCATACCGAGCGGCAGGACCACCATGTGCTGTAGTACAAAGCATGCACCACACAAGTGTATGTCAAAGCCCTGCAGAAAAAGTTAAGAATTTACTGGAGGTTAACTATCTCCTAGAACTTGGGCGTCCACTTTGGCTGGCGTGAATCTATGTTCTTACCCACTGGCCGCATCGTTGCCTGTTAGATGAGTGTTTGAACTCCATCGCACCCCGTCCAATTCTGCCTATTGATTTTCTTTTTTCTTTTGAAATATTTATATCGTGTGGATGGGCAGGCAGTAAGGCAGTCAGTAAAGATATTTCCTTCAGAGTGAGCAAACATTTGAACGTTTTTCCCCATGAGGAAAATGGAAGTTTTCTGTGGCTGACACTCACCCTTTTCTTAAGCACTCCTCCCACGAGGAGAGATAGCTTAGTGGGATGAACCTAGATATACGTCCTAGCCCCACTACTTGCCTTGCGCAAGTAGTTTGGTCTGTAAGTCTCAGTTTGCTTTGCTGTGAAATGGAGTCAATGTGAGCTCCTACCTCAAAAGGTTGGTTGTGACGAGGTAGTGCTCGTGCAAGTTCAGCCCCTGGTGGCTGCTGTGACCCTGACCCTTGCTTGGACTGGGGGTGGGTGAAGCTGTGGCCAGCTCTGAGCCCTCACCTCCCCATGCAGGTTGGGACTGCTGGTTTGTTTCTACGATGACCTGGAGCTGCTGGATACTGTGTTGGCCCAAATTCTTCTCCACCAGATGATTAAGTGCAACCGCCTTCGGGGCTTCCAGGCCAGCGTTCAGAAGGTGTGGAGGAGGCACAGACCTGGGACCTTGGCTTTGTTTCATCAGCCAGAGAAATGGAGAGAACATCTTGGGCTGTGCTTCAAGAGAAAACAGGGCTTTAATCAGGATCTAAGTTTAGTCACCACAGAAAGGGTCCAGAATCTTTGGATGAAGAGAAGGTGGAGAGGAATGATAAGCAAACCCACCAGCCATGGGGGGCAGGGGAACCCAGGAAATGGAAATTCAATGGGCTGTGTCCAAGTGAGCTGTTCATAAGGATCATCTTTCATTTGTATTTGTGAAATATTTGGGATTGAACACAGGACCATAATTTTAAGCTGCACCCTCAGATCTTTATTTATTTATTTATTGGTACTGGGAACCAAGCCTAGGGCCTTTGCACTGAGCTACATCCCTAGCCCAGCTGCCCCCAACCCCAGCTTTGAGATAGGGCCTTGCTTTGTAGTCCAGATTGGTCTTGAACTCACTGTGTAGCCCAGGCTGGCTCCAAACTCACGACAGTCTCCTGCCTCAGCATCCTGAGTTACAGGTATGCGCCACCATCTCTGGCTTATGTGGTGCTAGGAATCAAACTCTGGACATTGTGCTTTCTAAGCATCCTAACTGCTGTGATATTTCTCCAGCCCGCCAATCCCTTTAATGTTTGATTTAGAGACAGCGTGTCATTGAGTCCCTAAATTGCACAGACGGGACTTGATCTTGTGATCCTCCTCCCTCAGCCTCCTAGAGTGCTACGATCATACACGTGGGCCACCATGCCCTGTAACCTGAAGTCCTAAGTACAGATCTGGATTCAGGAGATCTGGGGCAGCCTGTGATGCTGTACCTCCAACCAGCTTCCAGGTGATGCTGAGCTGCTGGGTGAGTGCGGGCAGCCAGGGCTGCAGCCAGAGCCAGTGCAGTATGAGTAGCAGCTCCCTTATCCCAAGAATGCTTGGAGTGCGGTGTGCTTCTAAAGCTCCTCTAGTGATTCTGTTGCAGCCAGAATTGAGAGCCTGGGTGGTAGGTTATATTTATTGAGCTGCTAGGCTAGGTTCTGGACAAATTAGTGAACACAAACTCTCTCTCTCTCTCTCTCTCTCTCTGTTTCTCTCTTTCTCTCTCTATTTCATCTGTCTTCCATTTAAATTTCAGCTCTGTTGCCCTTTCCTTCATTGTTTCTGTTTCTTTATTTCCTCTTTGGTACTGATAATTGAACTGAGAGCTTTTACCCTGAACTTACAACCCCAGCCCTTTAGGAAAAAAAAAAAAAAAAAGTTTTGTTTTGTGAGACAGGATCTCGCTAAGTTGTCCGGGCTGACTCAAAATTATGATCCTTTTTCCTGAGGCTCCCCAGAGTGGTGGGAATACGGACTTGCACCCCCACACCCAGGTTGTTTGCTTGCTTTTTCTCGATTGAAAAGATAATGGGAGAGCACTATTCAAGAAAATCTTGATAAATCTATCATTAATTCTACAGAAACATTTCTCCACATAAACATCCCAGTCAAGGTTTGTTTGACCCTTCGCATCATGGTCATCTATCTGGGTCAATGCTTATGTTTTTGTTTTCAAGAAAAAGATCTTTCTCAAGCAAGGTCAAGACAAAACAAAACCGTTTTGTGGCCACACGGTGGAGCTTCAGCAGCAAGTTAAATACAGGGTAACCCTTGGAATCGTCTAGCTCAGTAAATTCTCAAAGTTGAGCGTGGTTTGTAGTCCCGGGGAAGAGTCGTTAAAATACAGACTTCTGGGTCCCTCGCCATGAATCTCTGGGTAAATCTGGAATGGGGTCTGAGAATTTGCATTCTAACAAGGTCCTAAGTGATGCTGCTGCTACTGTAGCGGGTCCGGGACCACGTTTTGAGTCCACCCTTCCTTTTACAAATGGGGAACTAGCGCCGGGAAGGGGACCTAATAAATTTAGATAAGCCACGCAAGTGCTGTCCCAGTTGTTTCTTCTGCTTCCCTCTGCTGCCCCCTAGTGGCTTTTTCCATATTGCACGAGCCCGCATGTGCACCTGTCTGAAATGACTGTGTTGTTCACATAAATTCAAGTGTTTAACAGCTGCACTGTCCTCAGTTTTTTGGGGAGGATGGAGGACGGGGTCTAGAGGTTATTTTACACTATTTTCTTATCAGAAGCAGTTGGGAAGCACATTGGACTATAACTAGACAAGCATATTGCAATAAATGATCGTAAAAGTGTGCAAACATGTACAAGAGGTAATTTGAAGTGAAAATACAGGCCAGATAATTGTCCTTTGGCTTGTATTACAACTGTGTAAACACTGACCAGTTGTGAGCCATAGTTTTTCCTTCTTTCCTTGCTTCCCTCTTCCTTTTCATCCTCCTCTTCCTCCCCCCTTTATTCCCTATGCTGGGAATCAAACCCAGGGCCTTGAACATTTCAGGCAAGTGCTTCACCACTGAGCCACACCCCCCAGCCTTGTATCAATGGTTATTTTTTATAAGGTAAGATTTTTCAGAGCATTTTAACTTTCCCGTGCTTTTGGCAATTACTTTTCACAGGTTGTATATTATCATGAAAAAGCTCCCAGATATTTCACAAAACAAGAACAGTCGTATATGTGGAGATAGAGTTCAAGGTCCCCAAAGGAAAATATATGCTGCAAGAACTCGGTGGTGTTATAAGGGAACAAAGATCTCTCCTGCAATGCTTTAAGGCTGATTTCACAACACATTAATATTTAAATGAAGCTCAAGTTGGATTTTCAGCACATTAAAGCCAGGGATAGAGGTGTTCTCAGTGGGGCAAGTCACTATCTGGCATGGCAGGAGCCCTTTTCAGCCTGTCTCTGGGCCCAGGAGCTGTGGTGGGGCAGGGCCGGGGAGGGGGCTGTGGAATCTTATGCCCTAGGGACAGTTGAGGGACCACTGCCATCTTCCAGCTTGATTCATCCCAGTTCATTCTGGTTTGCTTTCCTCCTAGCTCAAAGCCAACCTTCTAAACATTGCTACGGAGAACCAGACCCTCAACGAGACCCTAGGATCTCTGTCAGATGCGGTTGTGGGCTTGACGTACAGTCAGCTGGAATCCCTTTCTCCCGAGGCTGTCCATGGTGCCATATCTACTCTCAACCAGGTCTCAGGCTGGGCCAGAGGCCAGGTCATCATCTTGTCTGCCAAGTACTTGGCCCATGAAAAGGTCAGCTGGATTTTTTACCTTTTCTAGAGTGGCCCAAGTCCCAAGGGCTAGTGCATTTGTCAGTTCAGACCGCTGTGACAAAATTCTATAGACTAGGTGTCTTACAGGACAGAAATTCAGTTCTCGTAGTTCAGTTCTGGAGGCTGGGAAGTCCAAGGTCAAGATGGTAGCAAGGTAAGTTTCATCCTGATGCCTCTTCTCTTGGCTTTGGGTTATACGCACACAGCAAAAGCAGCCGACCAGTAAGAAGATAGTTCTGAGGAAGAGTGCTTGGATTTGATGCTTCCCTCTGCCACTTGCTTTCTATGCGAAACCGGGCAATTGCTTACCTACAGAGTACCTAAGTTTCCCTCTTTGTAAAATAGGGTTAAGAATAGCACTGGTGCAATTACGTGAGTTGGTACATGTGCAGACGTCTGACCACCAGGTGGCAGGATAGAGTGTGAGCTAGGTGAGTCGGCTGTACTGAGTTGCTGAGGAGTGTCCAGGACCCATTCCTGAGGGGTTTCCCCTCCCCCCCTCTTCTTTCTTGTTTTTGAGTCTGATAACACATGCCTCAGCCTGGGATCAGGAAAGGTGCTGTTATTTCTAGGCTCGGGCTGTAGGAAAGGGACTGTCCGGGCAGAAATTTGGAGGGAACAAGAGCCATAGTCTGTGTTCTACTTGCCTGGAGAATGGGAAATGTCCCTTCTCTGGGGGAGAATTAGTCCCCGAGTTCTAGATCCAGTTGAAAAGGCTCCAGATTCCAGAGATTTGAGTCCAGAGCATTTTGGTGGTGTGCTCTTTCTGTTTCCACTCATAGCTACTTCCCAGCGTGCCCACTGACACATGACGATTAGTATGCTAGGTTCTGCACTAAGTGAGCTAATTATTTAATCTTCCCACCAACTCTATGAGGTTAGTATTGTTAAAATCTTCATCTTTCGGGTCGTTCCTCTCAGACACAGGGTGTATAAGAGAGTTTCTGATGCCTCATAGAAGGACGGAGCTGGGATTGAATCGAGAGACTGCTTGCTGAACTCCCGGCTTCCCCACCATGGCACATTGACTACTGTCCATCCGTTCTCGCATTCTGACTCCAGGCCAAGCTTGCTCCCTGCAGCCCCGTGGTGGCTTTAATCTGAAGGCCTGGAAGCCCGTCTATGTTTCTGGACCTTGATCGGGGCTCCATGATATTGCACTGACCTATCTCCCTGCATTTAGTTTTCAGGAGGTCATGGGGGCCCTTTCATCCCCCCTAACCCTGGGTATAGTGGGTCATCTTTCCCATCGTCCAGTTCTTTCTACTGAAGAATGAGATTACTTTTATTTGGAAGGTCTGTCTTCTTGGGAAACAATAAAAACCTACCTGTTATGCAGAAGAGAACCAAAGGAAACCACCCGGCTGTCTTTTTGTGGTACCAGGCATGGTCCCTGATCATATGAAAAGCTATCTAGCATCTTGACTATAGGGGAAGAAGTAAGCATATTTTCCGGTAGGACATCTAGCTCTGGTCATGTTACCATCAAATATCAGGTGTGTATTCTGAAACATTTCTTTATATCAATCAAATCTTCTACGTGGAGATAGACACCTGAGGGGCCTTTGCCATGGCAGATGCCTGTGACGTGACGTAAATGAAAGCTGAGGCTTCCTGAAGGCCTTGGGAGGGGATAGGCTGCTGGGTAAACTGTGAACCCATGCTACACCTCACAGACTGGCTGCTGCTTGTTCTTGCTAATTGTGGCGTGGTGGTGGTGGTGGGGGGGGTGTCATTTCACCTGATGTTTACATAAAAAAACCCAAAAGGCAGAAACTCAACTCTTGAATTTAATGGGAAAAATTTTCCATCAAACAGTTTAACTGAAAAATTAACAATTAAAATACTATAAATTAGTTACCTCCCCCCATACACTGAGGGATGTGCAGTGGTTTA
This sequence comes from Ctenodactylus gundi, assembly GCA_004027205.1. Lineage (NCBI taxonomy): Eukaryota > Metazoa > Chordata > Mammalia > Rodentia > Ctenodactylidae > Ctenodactylus > Ctenodactylus gundi. The sequence continues at coordinate 45,039 of PVKB01003603.1, read as the reverse complement.
AGAGTCATGGTTTCTTGCTATTTATGCCATGGGTTTGAATAGCATAGTAATTCCCCCAGATGAGCCCTTAGCGCATACCCTGCGTTTTGATATTTAACTCTTGTGTCAGCCAGTTTTTCTTCATGCTGTGACCAAATATCAGAAAAACAACTTAAAGGAGACAAAGCTTATTTTGGCTTCAGGTTTCAGGCCACCTCCATCGCTTTGTGCCTCAGATGAGGCAGAGCGTCATGGCCGATGACCATGGGAGAAGAAAGCTGCTATTGGCAGCAAGGAAGAGCCCAGAAGGACAGGGCAGGGGCGAAAAGTACCTTTCAAAGCCACGTCCCCAATGACCTGACTCATGCAACTAGGCTGTACCTCTTACTAAGCTCATTGAACTATGAACTTATCTATTATTAATGATGAGTCTGTTGGTGAAGTCGGAGCCTTCATCATGCAATTCATTCTCCAAGATACCCCCCTCAAATACTGCTTCAACTTATGAGTTTGTGGGGGACACTCCACTGTCCCAGTAGAAGGAATGTCTAGGAGTACAACATCTGTGCTACACTGTGTTCCTCAGGTGTCACTCATCCCAACACGAGGCACGTAGATGGGTCCAGTATGTCTGAGCGACTAAAAGCCAGAGCAGGGACTCATGCTTGTGCCTGTCCTCTGACAGGTGCTGTCCTTCTACAATGTCAGCCAGATGGGTGTGCTGTTGGCCGGAGTTGGTGCCCAGGCCTTCTACAGCATGGACCACAAGGACCTCATGCAGGTCCTAAGAAGCACCTTTTTGCAGCAAGTGTCCAATTTGTCACCAGCTCAGCAGCAAGGTGTCCTTAGCAAGGTGAGAACAAGATGCCTGGTCCTCAGCATTGTGGATCACCAGAGAAGTGGTTTGGGGGTTTGGGAGCAGACTGTGACTTTGGACCATTCATCCAGGTGTGAAATTATGACAGTCAGTAGTGTTTATGGTTGTTCTGAGTCCCCCCAAATTTCTTCTCCTGAGAGCTCACCTTCCCTCCTTCCCAGACAGAGCCTCTCTGGCTGTGCTAGAATTCTTCCCAGACTAATGTAGGGTTTTTAAAAAACTAAGTGTCTTGATTAACATCATGTTTTTCATGCCTAAAAATGAAGTTTTCAGGAAATTCCCCCTTCTGGTGCACACTTGCCTTTCTCAATTAGCAGTGGGAGTTATGGGCATCTAGGTCTATCAGGCCTTCTGTGTCCAATTGCAAAATCTGCTGAGAAATCAAACGCAAGGATTTTGACCTAAACACTTGCCCCTTGCAGATAGCAGGAACATGCATGGTTAAAACAAAGATGGTGGGTTTTAGAAATAGCACAGATGTGGGCTTGAATCTTACTTATCAACTTTCAAGCAATTGCCTCAGTTTCTCTACCTCTAAAATGAGAGTAATGATAGTTCCTAATTCATGGAGTGCTAAGTAGATTTGATGGAAGTTATTGCCCAGGAAACAGTGGCCAGCTCTTGACCAAATCTCCATGCACCTTTTATGAGGCTGTGATGTTCTTACTTTGGGCAGCTGATCGAAGCAGGAGACATTGCCCCGAGCATTGTGGAACTCCAAGGGGCTTTCTTTAAGGAAGTGTCTCTCTTTGATTTATGGAAGGAACCTGTATTCAACTCTACAGTCCTAAAGGAAAAGGAACTTCGGAGGAGCCAGGTACCACTGTGATATGTGCAGATGGATTCCTTGTATTTTTTTGACTGTCCATCTAATGGGAATGGTCTGTTTCAGCGATAATTTAGTAGAAGTGATTTATTTCTGTGTGATGTAACTCTGGAGGCAGATTAGCATAGTGGAAGAAGTCAGACGAGGCCTGAATATAAATTCTGATTCCCTTATTAGCTCCTTACGTGGCCTCAGTTTCCTCACGCAAAATGGGGATAAATTCTGGTGAAGACCTCTGATACGTGTCACCTGCCCTTGGTGTAAATATTAGTGGTCCTCACATGCTGCTTGGGGAGGACAGTGCCATAGATATTGATGCAGTCCGTGGAATCTTCCATGACTTTCTGTCCAGTTTGCCCACTTCATTTCATTTCCCCCTCACGTGTTTGCTGAGTGCCTTCTAATCACACACCCGCGTTGCTCACAGCACTGGAAATGCAGAAATGAACAAAAAAAGACAAAAATCCCTGCCCGTTCCTGGGGGTCTTAGTTGGGCCTCTCATGAGGTTGGATGACATTACATGATTGATGGTGGTGTAACAAACCACCTCCCACCTCAGGGGCATGACTAATTCTTTTACTTTGGAAAATTCACCATGTCACAGCTGCCTTTGAGATATTTTTGCAACAGCAGTGGAGTTAATGAAGTTGCCATTTCCTGAGACGGCAAAGACCATGCAAGGGTCTTTACACTGGACCGTGGTCCCTTGGACGTCTCCAGGGCTGCGTTCAGAGCTCTCAGAACTTCTCTTTAGTCCTGTTACTTTCTCTTGGGCTTTTATAATATTTAAGGCTCTCAACTGCCGTGTCCCAGAAGCCCCCCTCTACTGCCAGCTCACAATTTACTGTTTGGGGAATTACGTTCAAAGTTTCAGAGTCTATAAAATAGACAAATGTCGCACTTGATAGTGCCTGCAAGTTAGGTATTCTGTAAAATTATGCTCCTTAAAACAAACGAGTCCCCTGCGTGCTATGTATTGTTCTAGAGTGCTCACCTGGGAAACTTGGCGGGGGGGGGGGGCGCCCTGCGTCAGGAGGTCCCTTACTGATGGTCCCTTCCAGCCTATCCTGATCCATTCAGCTGCTTTTGCTTGGAGTGCCCTGCTCAAGACCAGCAGGGGGCCCCACAAGGAGGGGCAACAGAGGGTGCTCCGCTGCTCAGCGGCTTCCTGAAACACAGGAAGCAAAACCCCAGCTCTGCTGCCTTGTGAGTTTGTCTCTCATTTGCTCTTTAAAGCCTAGAGAATCATCTGGCATGTAACAGCACAACCTCTGGAGTTACTCTGACATTAGTTCTAATGTTCATGGCCCTGTAGCAAGCGGTTGGTCCTGGATTGGTAACATACCATGTCCAGCCTGCTTCCCAAATGCCCTGTGGGGCAGGGTCTCATGGCAGGTGGCTTCATCTGCGCAAATCACTGTCTCTTCTCAGGCCTTATTCCTGTATGAGCTTCTGTCAAAAACTACTGGAAGGCCTGAAGAGCTTCTGAGGTAGGACACCCTCCCATGTGGGAGTGCAGAGCCCTCTGAGGAGAGAGCTGGAAAGTCTCCTCTGCAGCCTAAGTCACACTAACTCTGCTTTCTCTCTGTTCATCTCTTCTCTCTCCTCCCCACCTCTTCTTCTCCCTATCTTGGTTTGTTTTCTAGTATCGGACAGCTGGTCAAAGGTGTGACATGCTCCCACATTGATGCCATGGGCGCCAATTCCTTCCTGGCTCATTTCCGATATTTTGAGAACAACCTCTCCCTGCTTTCACTGGATCAGGTACCATGGAAACCTATTCCTGCTTCTGCTTCTTGTCCCAAAATTTAAGCAAGTTGGTTTTCCCATAACCAAATGTGAACCGTGAGCAAGTGGTACAGGGCATACCTTTCTGAGTGTTCACCGTCAGTGTCCCGGAACTGAAGACAATCGCTCACATAACATTCCTGCCTTTTCCACGGGTAGGTCTGGATGGGAAAATACTCAAAGAATATCTCCTTTTTCGTTTCTGAAGTGGTTCTGGAGACTCTTTAGATCTTTAGGAAGACTAGAGGCAGTAACTGATTTTTTACAGCAGCTAAGTTAGTAGAAAGGAGCCTTGCGGACAGTGTTGGGGTACTCAGCATCTGCTATTGGCTGTATAGTGTCCTGAGAGGGAGGCAGTGGATTTCCGAGGCACCTTGTCAGTGCTGGCTTCGTGTGGCAAGCCCAGATGACAATTTCCAAACATGAATTTCTCTCCCTGAAAACCACGAGGCATAAAGCTTGGCGTATAAGCCTTTGAGATCATTAGGGAAACTGGTGAGGCTTTAGTGAAGCCCTACCATCTCCTTGGTGGATTAGTTAATCTACCAGTGATTCTCCAATGTGAGCTTGAATCTGCGTTGCCCAGGAGGCTTGGTAAAACACACACGAGGGCCCTGAGCGTATTCCTCAGGACCGCGTTGGCAGAGCCCTTGCCCAGTGCTCGCCTAGCACAGAAGGCCCTGCTTCTTGTCCCCACCACAGCAAGCAACAGAAACAGCAACAAACACAACGAAACGCACACATACAGTTTGGAGGCCCCGTTCTCAGAGTTTCCCGTTTACTAGGTCTGAGGTGATGCCTGCAAGTTTGCAGGTTTATTTTTAAACATTGTCTTTTTCCTTTTTGTGGTGTTGGGACTAGAACCCAGGCAGGGCCTTGTGGACGTTCGGCCAGTACTCTACCCAGAGGCCACACCCCTACATGGCAACATTCGCGTTTGTAATTCATTCCCTGGTGAGAATCCTCAAACTGTTTTCAAAGTCCTGACCAGGCAGAGATGTTAATAACCAAACAAACAACGTAGAGGTCAGCCTCGCTTTGAGGAAGATCTGCCCGTGGAAGCAGAAGTTGCCCCAACAAGGCGCTCCTTATAGACCCAGGTTTCTGAACTTTCAGGTACCAGAAAATGAGAAAACTTACCGGTATTGTTTGCATTTTGCTGAAAATACATCATTGGCTTATATAAAATAAAACAATATGAAGAAAGTAAAAATGTCCCAACACTTTTCCTAGAATGGTGGTTCTCAACAGGGAGCTGTTTTGTTCCCTAGGGGCCTTGTGGTTATGTCTGCAGATGACACTGGGTTGTCACAAGGGGCGTGTGGGTTCAGTATCCTAGGATGCACAGAACAGTCCTCACAACAAAGAATTATCCAAAAAGTTTATAGTCCTGAGACTGACCATCCCTCTTGCACATGCCGGCACAGGGAAAAGTTTGCTATTGCCTTCAAGGTTGTTTTGAAACAGGTAATCATATTTGCATGTATTATAAAAAACTTCACTACCCATATACACATGTATTTATATATATATACACCTACATCATATAATGCTAATATAGGTAAATCTATTTCATTAAATGGTGGTATAGTATTTTGTTGTGTATTTATACTGTAATTTACTAAACCAATTCCACACTGCTGGACTTTTAGGGTAAAATCACTTTCTCCCAGTTATAAAGAAAATTGTGATAACTCTCACACTTATGCGTTCACATTCTGATTATGTCCATTTCTTCTTCCATAACATGGGCACAGCAGCAATGTCTACACCACAGGGTGCTCTGCTACATAAGTGAATATTTGCAAAGCTCTTAGAACGTAGCCTACCACTGCCTAGCATGTAGAAAGCACCGTCTGTGTTTATTATTGGACTAAGTTCCTAGAACCACTGATCTTTCAGGTTAATTGTTTGGCATGGAAATACTGGGAAGTTTCCAGGTCGACTATGCCACCGTTCCTGTTGGCTGCACTCCCGTAAGTGAACACTGGGTGCCTTCTCTGGCTGCGCGGTAAGATGGGTGGGAGGCACCCAAGCCAAGCGATTCTTTCCCCCCTGGGCTCTCTCGAGGAACCAGAAACATCATGCTGGGTCCTGACATAGCTCTGCCCTGGAGAACTGGGAATTAAATTCTGGGTCTCCCATAGATGATATAGATTTTTAAAATTCTCCTGCTTTTTTATTCAAAAGTAAAGCCAAAACAGTCCAAACTGGAACATATGTCGATGAAGCAGGTTCCAACCTTCAGGGGAATCAGGCTCGATTTGAGTTGTGGGGGTTCTTCCTTTTTAAACATGGTCTGGACACTGTTTCTTTCCCTTTTCTTTTTCCTTATTTCTCTCTACACACTTGTTGTTATTGTCTTCATTTATTTAATATATATATATATTGGGTACTTACTGTGTGCCAGAGATAGCCAATTATTATTATTATTATTATTATTTTTGTCATGAGTGCTGACAGTAGTATTTGGTGGTGGCGGTGGTAGGGGGACAAACCGAAATCCAGTTATAATATCAAGTTGATGTTTGGTTGAAAGGGTCAGAACCTGACTCACATTGACTCAGACAATAAAAATGAATTTTTAGGTTCAGGTCGCTGGGAAGTTCAGGAATGGACTTCAGGTATGGTTGGATATGGGAACTCAAATGATGTCATTTGTCTTTTGGGTCAGCTTTCTTATTTATACTTCACCGCCAGGCAAATTCTTTCTGTTCCCTGGCCTCTGAAAAGTCCAAAGTTACAATTTCCCAGGGTCATATTTAAGGAAAGTAGAAAGACTTTCTTTTTCCCATCATTTTAAGTAAAAGTCTTCATTCTTAGCTACTTTTTCACTGCTGTGAAAGAATTCCCGACATCCACGACTCAAGGGAAGAAAAATTTACTTTTGCTCATAGTTTCAGAAGGTCACAGGCCTTTCACGGGCATCTGATAAAGGTGGAAACGCTTGGTGGAAGCTCAGCCATTCATGACATGACAGGTAGAAGCCAGGTGAGGAGGAACGGTGGAAGCAGATGTACCCTTCCAGGCCATGTCCCAGTGATCTGCATCTTCTGGGTCCGGTCTCACTGTTCTGCCCCTTCTGTGTTAAGCCCTGGTGATCCACCTCTTCCCGGTCCCCCACCCAGTAATATGCCACACAATGATAATCTACAGCATGCCTCTAATCCACTGCACCCCTGTAATCTATAACCTGTCACATGCCTGTTCTCCACCACACACTTACAATCCACCTCTTCTTGATCAGGCCCCACCTTTTAACAGCACCTAGAATCCATAGGTAATTGACAACATCCAGATATATGAGGCTTTTCATGAATATTCCAGTTTCGAGCCACAACACTTGGATTTGACTTTCATTAGGCTACTTTGCTGTCCAGAACTGGCCAGTGGGGTTAGGAGGCTGGGTAACTTGGACTGGCTTAAGCCTGTACTGGACTCCTTGAGCTGGACTCCTTTGGCCCCACGCCGAATCACAAGGACTTTGATCCAAAGGGGTGGTTTTCCAAGACAGCCAGGTACTGTTACCACGGGAATGGGGAACAGGAAGTGGACAAGGAGGAGGGAATCGTGCCTTCAGGCTGGACAGTCAGGGGACCCTGAACTACAGCCTAAAAGATGAGATGGGGTTAGAGTTTAAGAAGGATCCCCTGGGCAGGAGCACAGGGATGTCTGGTCTAGCAGTGGGTGAGACCAACAAACACTTGAGGAAAGGCATGGTGTGTACCTACAGGAGGCTGAATGGCAGACTATGGAGGGCCTGGGGACACCCTGGGACAGGGCCTGGGGACACCCTGGGACCGTCATATCATTACCACCATCGCCCAGGGCAGAAGACAGGAGTCCGAATTGAAGGAAGGGGACTGTGGAAGCTGATCTCAGTACTAGGTGGCTGTACCCCTCATTCATGTCCCATCCCAAATAGTCCTGGCTTAGAAGAGGTTCCTCTGATTACCCCATCATTCTTTTTTATGTTACAGATCCACTGCGTTTTCTTCCTTACATTTGCCATTAGCTGAAATGACCTGTTTTATTTCGGTCAAACCTGTTTGGTTTCCACATTTCTTCTCCCTTCTAGGGAGAAGAGGGTAGGGACCACTTGTGTTTTATCATAATGCTCAGTACAGTCCTGGCATGCAGTATGAGCCACAGACATCTGCTGAATGAGTGAATGAATGAATGAGGAACAAAATAGACCTTTCCTTGGAATGGAGAGAAGAGGACACGTTGGGATAATGTGAAGGAACAATGAAGGTTTGGGAATAAAAGGAGGACAGAGGCCAAGACAGCGTGGAGGTAGAAGAGGCTGGGGCAGACACTAAGTCTTGTTTTGGAACAGTCAGGTGGTTAGGATGAGTTGATATCTTGAGCTGTCTTTCTCAACTTTTATTTCATTACTGCCTTCCAAGGAGAAAACTTCAAATTTTCCCTAATAAGAGAAACTATATGCTAAAATATCTTATAAGGTAGACTTAAGCTCTGTTAGTCCGAATCATTGTAATAGTTAAGATTTTTTTTTACCCACTCTCTCCCCAGAACTGTGGTCAAGGGCTGAGGGGAGGTGACAGAATCAGGAGTCATTTCTCTTATTCGTTCCACTCTCCTGTCTTCATTCTGGCTTCCCATCTCATTGTGTTTCCTCTTTCTCTTCATCACCCCACAAACAGCCCATCAGTTAATAGGCTTGTGGAGAATCCAGTCTCCGATCAGTGTTGCTGGGACAGAAAAGAGGAGTGTGATGGGAAGTTTTTTCCTGTTATGGTTCTTAGGTGCATGATGGGAAGGTTGTTTTCTTCCCGTAGAAGAGAAGCATGATGGGAAACTTGTTTCCCTCCTCTGGAAGCAGAGCAAGATGAGAACTTTGTTTCCTTCACTTGGAAGAGGAGCATGATGGGTCAGAGGCCTGGCACAAGGTGTCACTGGGGAGAGTAACCCTTCTAGCATTTGAATCATTCCTATGAAAAGCTCTTGTGCATGTGGACGCTGATTTCAGGGACAAACACAGAGCAGCCTCTCTTTTCCTCTCCAGGGCCCGCTTCCTGGCTTCTGTCCCGGCCTCCCAGTGTGTGCCCTTTCTGATCAGTCTGGGGAAGAACCGACTGGACTCCTTGGTTTTAGATTCTCACAAAAAGAATGTGGTCCTCAGGAAAGTACAGCAGTGCCTGGTGAGGGAACTTCCTGGGTGACACTTTTATTGGTCTCCCTTCCCTTCTGAGTGTCTGTGGCCATCTGGGGCACCCGAAAGGGGATGTGGCTGGGATCTCAAGCCTGCTGTGTTAGCCACAAGTCTGACATGTGGATACCAAAGCCAGTTCTGATGTCATTGGTGGTTGAGACCATGTTGGCTGGTGGTTCTAGACTTCTGGATGAGGGGATCCCACTCTGGAGGGCTGGGAAAAGCACATTCTACAGTGTCTCAGTCCCAATCTTGCCAGTGGTTGGTTATGTGGCTGGTCATTTCCCTTTGCTGAGCCTTGGTCTCCTCATTTATGAGGTGGATGTTAGTAACACATCCCGCCCGAGTTCTTGAGGGCAGAAAATGGGGCAATGCATTGCTTAAGGCAAGTTCCTGAATGCCTGGAGAGCTGGTATCTTATCTCAAACAAAACAGATCATATTAGTATTTACCTCCTGTGGTCACTACAAATACAAAGTGGATTAAGACTTGTATCCTCTTGGAACGGTGCCCATCACACAATAAGCACATAATAAGTGTTAGCTATTTTTGTCATTTTGGGAAAGATTTTTGAAAGGTTTCAAGTGACTTACAAACTTGGAAGTGATTTTTTTTTTGCTATTATTATAATACTTGCCGAACTCTGGAGAGTCCGTAGAGCCGTGATAATGACAGCAGCCCTCCTATACTGGGTGTTCAGGATATATCCCGATGGAGGTTCCCAGACTTCCAAGGCTTGCCTCCCTGGGGAAAATCAGGCCCCCCTCTCTCTCTGGTGTCCATGGAAGGATAGGTGATTCTGATCGGGGAATCTTTAAGAAGCTTGGGGGTGGGAAACAAGGAACTGTGCTCTTGAAAACTGCTGGGTCTCTCATCACTCCTGCTTGGTTTCAGGGTGATTTTATTGCTGATGAGTATGTGGTGGACATCTTGGGGAACCTGCTGTGTCATTTGCCAGCTGCTGTTATTGAGAGAGGGATCTCCTCCAGGGCCTGGGCCGTTGCCGTGCGTGGCCTCAGAGACTGTCCAGATTTCAGCCCTGAGCAGAAAGCCGTGGTGAGGCTCAGGATACTGGAGCATGATGGGTGAGAGGGCTTGGCTTGGGGGGGAGGGCGCCCGTGGGACTAGGTCAAGGGCACCCCATCTTGCCCCTCCTGCTCTCTCCACAGAGACAGTCAGGATGTGATCAGACACCCACGCTAACTGTGGAAATGGAAACTTCCTTCATTTGGCTTCAGTCCACCTGTGACAAGGTCACCATTGTCACCACCAGTGGGCCTCCCATGGTTGTCCCAACACACCTTGGCATATGGGAGGGAATGATTGTTGAAAAGACGCGCACTTTAAGCGCAATGCGTTTGTATGATTATTATTTGAAAGACTGTTTTTTAAGAGCAGCCTCAGTTCCATAGCAAAGTCGAGAGTTTTCATGTACTTTGTCCCCCGTCCATGCACAGCTTCCATGTTATCCACGTTTCTCATCAGTGTGGAACATGTATCACAACTGATGAACCCACAGGGACACTCTTGTCATTACATTGTCATTATTACTCAAAGTCCGTGGTTTGTATCAGCACCTGCTCATGGTATTGTACTTCCTATGGGCCTGGGCAAATGCGTAACATCATATATTTACCATTAAAGTGTCATACAGAGAACTTTTCTTGCCTTACACTCCCGTATGCTCTGCCTACTTATTCCTTTTTTACTTTACTCCATGGTCACCACAGATAGTTTGGCCTTTTCCAGAACATCTTGTGGTTGGAATCATACAGCATAGAGGCTTATAATTCATCTTTTTCATTTAGCATTGCGCTTTTAAGGTTTTCTCCACATCATTTCATGGCTTGCTAGGTCATTTCTTTTTAGTGCTGAATAATGCTCCAGTGTTTGGATGTATCATGGCTTAGGCATCTGCTCACCTCCTGAAGAACATCTCAGTGCCCTGACTTTCGGCCATTATAAAGTTGCTATAAACATCCATATGTGGACTTTTGAATGGATGTAAGTTTTGGGTGAATGCCAAAGGGTACATTGGCTGGGTCAGGTGGCAAGAACACATGCCGTGTGTTAAGAAGCCATCTAAGTGGCTTCCAAAGCGGCAGTCCCATTTTGTAATGCTACCATCAGTGAATGAGAGAATTCCTGCTCCTCACATGGCTAGTGTTTGTTGTGAAAGACGGTGGTACCAGCAGCAGAGGCGCCGTCAGCTCCAAGAGGTGCCCGGAAGAAAGCAGGGCGCGTTCTTTCCCGTGTTGTCTTCTGAGGGTAGGTCAGAACCTGAGTGGGACCTAGCCACCAATCAGTGCTGAGATGACAAACATATCTGGAGTAGTTACTCAGCAATTACACAGGCATTGATTGCACTCTTATGTAGAGTTTGGCAGCGTGGGCTTAGGAACCAGAATCTTTGGGTTAAATTTTTGCTTCTGTCATTGGCTGTTGGTGTGGCCTGGGAAAAGTCGCTTAGCCTTTTTGCTATTTAATTCTCACATCTGTAAAATGGGCAGAGTTATAGTCCTCAGAGGGTCGTTGTGGGGGTGGAATGAGTCATTATAGATAAAAAATTACAATAAGGTCTCTCATGAATGCATAGTATGGGACACTTGCTTTACTATGAGGATTGGAGATGTCATGAAAGGGTAGATGTGGTTCCTACCCTCATGAATTTATGGTTTAGTGGGAAAATATTCTTAGCAAAAAAAAAAAAAAAAGAAAGAGGAGGAGATATTTGGTCCAGATGTAGTTTGTCTTGGTGCTTGAAGAGGGCTATTACTACCAATTGGGTAGATGTCCTTTAGCGATATTACCAAAGATAGTACAATATACTTAAATTTACGGTCTGTCTAAAAATAACAATACCTTCCATGTCAGTGCTGCTATCCTGTGAAATTCAAGAGATTTTTTTCTTGCTATAAGAGAAGACTGCTATGATAATCTAAATGGAATAACCATATTATTATTTTTGCATTGAAGAGAGGGAGGAAGGAAATACTGTGATATAAACTTGATAATTCAATTGAAACTTAAAAAGTAGAGTTGAGTTCAGAATTGGATTGGGATAGAAACCTGCAAGTGTTGACTTCAGGCATGGCTGGATAAAGGATCTCAAATGACCCTTGATAGGGCCTTTATTTTCTCCATTTTATGACAGGATTGGCCTCAAATATCCTCTTTCCTGGGAGAGATACCAGGGGAAGGAATCATCCCTGATCATTTCATCAAAATTCCCAGTGACAACTCTGATTGGTCAGTCTGTCATGTGCCCATTTTTTGGGTCAGAGAAGTGAGACCTTGTAATTAGTTGACAGGCTTTCTAAGAATTGAGGATGGTTTGTCCTGGAAAATGAAACATGCTGAGGTATGCCAGGTGAAACACGTACACAACTGCAGAGTATTTCACTTTACTGCTTCTCACCTCTTCTTAGGCCCCCTCAGAACTGGACAGCTGAGACTGTGAAGGACTTGGGACCTTGCCTAGTTCTCCTCTCAAGAGATGAGCTACACTCTGTTGCCACGAAGGTATCTCTGTGTTCTCTCTTACAAAGGCTGAGGGGCCTGGAAGGGGGAGGAAAGTATAGTCAGTGGTACCCTTCTTGGGTTTGCTGTAGTCTGTGGTTCTGGAAGCTTCCTCCTGGCTCTGGGTGTTTCCAGCTTCATTCCAGCTTGCCCAAGACTCAGGAAAAGAGAATAAGGGAAGCTAAATGAATGGTGGGCTTCCCCACAACCCTCTAGGCAGATGTATGCACCTGGGTAACTAGGTGTGGTGGTGCAGGCCTGTAATTCCAGCACTCTGGGAGGCTCAGGCAGGAGGGTTGCAAGCTCGAGTCCAGCCTGGGCACCTTATCAAGACCCTATCTGAAAATAAAAGCTAAAAAAGCTGGGTATATAGAATAGCTCAGTGCAAAGGGCCTGTGCTTGATTCCCAGGACTTTTGAAATCGACAGTCTTGTACCAGCATGGTAAGATCTCAAAACCTAGCACAGTTAAAAAAGATCCTCCAATTTGCAAAAGCATATACATTGGAAACTAAATTCATGGATATTAGCGAAGTTAATTTTAAGCGCATGCAAAACAAATGTATACGCAAGAGAAGTTTAAAAGTGTGGGTGAGAATGGATACTGCTAAATTTAGGGTCACCATTGTTTCTGGGGAAGGAGGGAGACCAGGGATAAGGGACAGACTTATCAGTTGTATCTGTGATGTTTTATTTCTTGAGCCGTATTGTGGGCCCATGGGCATTTTGTTCTATTATTCTCTATACTTTCTTCTAATGCCGAAAATGTTTAATAGAACAAGTAATATATGCTCCTGGTTAAAAAAATCTCAGCTGTTTCAAAGACTATCACATGAAAAGCAAGACTCCCTCCCACCCCAGATGTCTGGTTCCTCAGCCTCCCCCCTCGGAGGCAGTCTCTGTTCTCAGCGTCTTACGCATCCTCTCAGAACATCTTATCCACTCCTACGCACACGCTCCCCTTTAAAAATACAAAACAGAAAACACCAGTCACTCTGTTATGCACTTCGCATTTTTTAAAAGCTGCCCACAGTCGTGCATCAGTTAATGACGAGGGTAAGTCCCGAGAAAGGCATCATTAGGCGATTTTGTCATCGTGCAAACATCATAGAATGTATCTACCCAAATGAGCGTCCCTGGGTGATGTCATCTCATGGGTCCACTGTTGTATTTGTGGCTTGCATTGATGGAAAGCTTTGTGAAGTGGCGCTTAATGTCCTTTTTTAGAGCTGGCAGTGCAGTAGGTTTGTTTGCACGAGCAGCGCTGAGAACACAAGAGTGAGCAAAGTGTTGTGTTAGGATGGTGATGATGTCATTAGGAATGAGGTCTTGTTCGACCCCTTTATAATCTTATGGGATCAACACTGTGTAGGTGGCCCATTGATCACCAAAAGGTCATCAGGACTACAGCCTAGATCAGCAGCCAAAGCCCCCACAGAGGTGATGCTGATATGATATCTATCTATCGATCTATCTATCTATCTATCTATCTATCTATCTATCTGTCTGTCTGTCTATCTATCTATGTATATGCATCAAATATTCAAGCTCAAAGTACTCACTGTATATACATATATACATATATATATTAATTAAAATGGAGAAAAAGTAACCCCTAACATAGTGAGTTCAGAATGACCCTAGATTACAAAGTGCGATTCTGTCTCAAAAAACATAACCATTATCTATCTCCTTTTTCCAGTAAATATTACATTAAAAATTTTAAAATAGCACCAAGACAGAAAGGAGTAGATACATTCACATTTTGGTGGATGTTTTCGAATTGCCCTGGTCATAATCACCATTTAATAGTTCCACGGAGAAATGAGTGCACACATCTCCTCTATTTTGAATTTATTTTTGACAATCTGATGGGTGAAAAATGCCATATACTTACTTAGAATTTGTTGGATTTTTATGGTGAGCAAGAGCCATTTTGTGCAATTCTTTGTAGAGATAACCTTAGTTGGGGTAAGAATTAAATTTATATGAGAAACTGCCATAAAGAAAAAAAAAAGCCCAAGGCATTAAGTAGCGTTTCTGTGTAGGCTTTGATTTAAATGTATCTAATGCGCTTTAATTATTATCTATTCCTGTTAACCCACAAAGTTTCCTGCTATCCTTCAACAAATAGCTTCTAAGATGGCCAGGACTCAGCCCCCTAAAGAGTTCCTCTGGGCTGTCTTTGAATCTGTTCGGAGCAGCAGTGATGAGAAACCCAGCTTCCATCCCATCCCTGGTGAGTATTGCTGGGATCTGATTTCAGGCAAGGGTGGCAGTGTTTTGGGATGAGTCTTGGATAATAGGGGGCCTCTTTGTCCAGGGATTGCATGAAATATTCGCAAAGCAATCAAATGGCAATGCATGACACCTCCATAAAGGGTGGGAAATTGTATTCCATACTCCGTATCCAGGCTGTGGGTGTAACAAGCAGGTGTGGGTAGCAAACGTTCCAATAGGTTTGGTGTAAAAGACCGGTGTCATTTGGTGACTGTTACAGTGATGGAGGTGAGCTGGGCAGATTTGTATCTTGAATTTGTCATTTGCTATCGGCTGTGTGACTTTGAGTTAGCTCTTTAATCTTTCTGTGCCTCAGTTTTTACCTGCTGTTGAGGAATCATGAGATCTTTGTACCTCATTGAGGATTAGAAGATTTAAACCTGTAAACTTGGGGCTGGAGGAATAGCACAGTGGTTTAGAGCACTTGCCTAGAAAGCTCAAGGCCCTGAGTTCAATTTCCCAATACCACATAAGCCAGGAGTGGTGGGTGCACACCTGTAATGCCCGTAGTTGGGGGGCTGAGACAGGAGGATTGCTGTGAGTTTGAGGCCAGCCTTGGTTACACAGTAAGTTCAAGACCAACCTGGACAATAGAATGACACCCTATCTCGAAAAATGAAACAGAACAGAAAACACCTATAAACTTATTCACAGCAATGTCTGGCATGTCAAAAACGCTCACGAAGTGCTAGGTAACTTTATTACCCTTATCATACACTTGATATGTGCAGACTTGTACCAGCTGGGAGGAAAAAGAGTTAATCAGACCTAAAATAATTTTAGTAATCATTCACCTAACAGATATTGAGCATCTATTATTGACTAAAAGAAAAAAAAAATCCCTGCCCTCTTACTTTCAAATGGGAAATAGCCAGACAATTAATTTCATGTATAAGCAAAATATGTAGTATATTGTACGATGACAAATACCAGGAAAGAAAATACGGCAGGGAAAGGGGGCTGAAATTTACACAATTCTGCAATTAGGTGGTTAGCAAGCAATGGCAGAAATGGGGTTCAGACTAGCCCTGGAGTCCCTGCCGTCAGCCTCTACACCACCCTTCTCTTGTGAATCCACCCGACAGGTAAAGGTTATTATTCAATAAAGAAACTAACTCACAGTTCCTGAAATGCTCTTTCTCCTGCCCCTTCCCTGTGTCCCCTCATCCTTGAGGTTGCCATGGAGTTGCGGTTCCCTCTTCCGATGACATCTTTAACTTGGCGGAAGCTAATGCCTGCTGGGCCCCTGAGGACCTCCTCTGCATGGAAGAAGACACATTCCTTAGGAACGTGGAGCTGCTGGGGGCTGTCAAGAGTTTCAGCCAGCCGCAGCTGATGGCCCTGAAGGAGAAGGCAATCCAGGTAAAAAGCCTACCTTAGGCCGGAAGCATCAGCCAGAAGGAACCAAACCAAACCCAGCCCCAGCATCTCCGTGCACAGAGCTGTCCTCGAGGAATTTGCACCTGTTGAAATGTCAGTGTGTGTGCTCAGATGTAGTGAACTGCTCATCTGAGACACAGGAAACTTTTAGTTCCTCCCTCTCAGGACAGAGAACATCAGTAGATGTGTCTTGGCATCTCACTGTGACTGGCCATGTCAAGCTTTATGCAGTTTTTGACCAAAATTATTTCTGAGAATTCTGCCTTTTCTTTCTCCACCTGGAGGACCTCAGTTCCCTGCTGCGGAGGATTTACTTAGCATCTGCTGCAAATTCATTCAAAAATAGCAGAAAGAAGTAAAAAGGAGATTGGAATTAGTTTGTCATTTTTATTTTTAAAAAATTTGAAGAGGACATTTTATTGGGAAAAAGATGGGAGGGGAAAGAAGGGGGATAAGGCTGCTGCTAGCCATGAGGGGACCCAGAAATGTGGTTACCCAGTTTGTCGTCTTTAAAAAGTTCGCTCTAAGTGGTCCATTTTAGCTGTTGGGATAGTTGTGGGGTTAGAAAATTATCGCTTAAAGTTATACTTATACTTCTATTTTTAATACATGTAACTCAAGTTTATTGTGGAAAAGTCAGAAAATAATAAAGGAGAAAACCAGTCATCTTTTACCTAGAGATAAGTAGTTTAATATTTTAATATATTCACTTAAAACTTCACAGACTTCTGTGTAGATGTATAAAATATAGATTTTTATACATGCATTTTATGTTGATAGTTCTTCCTTGGTATTCATGGGGAGCTGGATCTAGGACTCCAAAGATACCAAAATCAATGGATGCTCAAGTCTGTTAGAGAAAATGGTGTAGTATTTGCTTATAATTTACAATACCCCATACAATATAAATGCTATGTAAATTGTTGTTATACATATTGATTAAAGCCAGGTGTGGCGCACACCTGTAACTCCAGCACTCAGGAGACTGAGGGAGGAGGATTGCCGTGAGTCCAAGGCCAGTCTGGGCTACATAGTGAGTTCAGGACCAGCCTGGCAACAGAGTGAGACCCTGTCTCAAAAAATCCATATTGATTAGAAAATAATAGCAAGAAAAAAAAATCTGTTTTGCAATTCAATACAATTTTTTTTTGTGGTGCTGGAGACTGAACACAGGACCAGGTATGTGCTAAACAAGCACTCTACCACTGTGTTACATGCCTAGTCCCAGATGCAATTTTTTTGTGTAGTTTTGATCCTTGGTTGGTACAATATGAAGAATTAACTGTATTCGCATGCATATATTATAAAAATGGTACCAGGGAATCTATTCAATAACTTGCCTCCAACATTGAACAGAATAGAATGCAAAATTTCCTATATCAGAAACAAGAATCTATTTCAATATTTTATATAGCTATGTAATAATTCACTTCTGTATGACATTTTGCTCAGCTAACTGATGGACTTTTAGACTGTAGTTTTTAAATATTTCAAGGTACATCTTTGTATGTATGTCTTTGGATACTTGTAGTGTAATTTACGTAGGCTAAATTCCCAGAGGTGAAATTTTTGGATAATAGAGTGTAAGTACCTAAAGTCTTTTGATACATATAGGCAAATTGCCTTCTCAAAATTATACCTTAATCTACATTTTCGGGAGCAACAAATGATTATTCTTCTTTCCCTGCCAATATGATGGGCCAACATGATCTTATTTGTTTTTAATGAACATTGGAGAATGAACTTTTAAAATATGTTTACTTCTTCCTTAAGCAAATGTAGTCATTAGTTTCCTAATGATTTGTAAGATATTTATTACAAGAAATCTTATGCCTTTTTAAAAATTATTTTTATTTAATTTTACTTTAATAATGCTGGGATCTGACCCAGGGCTGGATGCATGCTCGGGAAGCTGAGCTACATCCTCAGCTCTCTCTCTCTCTCTCTCTCATATATATATATATATATATATATATATATATATATATATATATATATATACACACACATATTTTTGAGACAAGGTCTTACCGAGTCGATCAAACTCACGTCTTGTAATTAGCACATTCTCCTGGAGTGTTTTCACATAGTGAAAAGGGGCTAGATAGCTTTCTAGGATCTCTTTTTTTAAGGGCACGAATTCCATTCACAAGAGCAGAGCCAGCTGAGCATGAGGGCACGTGCCTGTACTCCCAGTCCTCTGGCAGCTGAGGCAGGCTGAGGCAAGTTTGAGCCTAGCTGGACAACTTAGTAACTTAGCGGGCCTTGTCTCAACCTAAATGGCCAAGAACGTGTCTCCGTGTGAAGGTCCAGTGTTCAATCTCTAGTACTTACCAGTCTTCCATGAACATAAGAGAAAGAAAGGAAAAGAGAACAGCGCAGAGCTCCCATGACCTCATCACCCATCCACGGTCCCAGCTCTAATACTACCACAAGGCCAATTAGATTTCAATGTACCAATTTTGAGACGACAGGAACAGGTAGACCAGTGGTTCCTAATTTTTTTGACACCAGGGTCCGTTTCAGCTGAAGATCATTTCTTAAGGATGAGAGGTGGGGTACCTGTTTCTCAGTAGGTTGCTGGAGGATAGCTTTGAGATGTCGAGCAGCAGCAGGAAGGGAGCGAGGAGCCTCCCGCCAGATCAGCGGTGGCAGTAACTCTTCTCAGGACCGTGCTGACAGGAGGCGGAGCTTTGCTGTCCTCTCCTCGTCTCCTTGTTGCTCCTCAGACCTGATGGCCTGGTCCTTCCAAGGCCACGAATAAGTACAGGTCCATGGCCCAGGGGCAAATATCGCAAATGCTGTCACTAGTGTTCAGTACAATCTGTGTTTCTTCCTCACACTTAAAGGTTTGGGACACACCCTCGTACTGGAGAGAGCACCATGTTGTTTCCCTGGGGCGCATTGCTCTAGCTCTTAATGAGACTGAGCTGGGGCAGCTGGACCTCAGCTCCATAGACACGGTGGCTTCCCTGAGCCAGCAGACACAGTGGACTCCAGGACAGGTCAGTAGATGCTGCTGGGTCATTTAAATATTTTAGTTTTCTCTGAATTTGGCTTATGTTTTCCTTGTTTTTAAAAAATTTTTGATGATAGTTATGGTATTTAAATGGCCACTTGCATATTCTTGTTGCTAATTCCATAATTACCTTTTCTGTGCCTGTTTCTAGGAGCCAATTTTTCTTCTAGTTATCAGCTGTATTTTCTTTTTTATTTTCCACTGTAGTCCTATTGATACACATTTTGGATTTTACACTGGTGAATGTTTGATTTAGTTGTATTCTTTTAAAGAATATTGGGCTTTGTGCCGGTCTGTGTTTAAATTTAAGTTAGTTTGACCCTTTTGTTTCTTTTGGAGCTTTATTAGGACAAGTGTAGAGAGAACTTTCATCTGGTTCATGTGTCTCCTTAATGTGTTTCCATTACTGGGATGTAATTTTTCTAAGGACTCTGCCTAATACATCGTTGTATTAGGTGGGAAAGTGAGCTCTTTCCAACTCCATGTGAGCTGTGGGAATTTTTCAGCCTGCTGCCTTCTAGTGACTTTCTCCTCTGAGGAGTTTCATGCCTTACATGTGCAAATCAGGACTTAGTCCTCAGGCAGCCATCTTTGCTGATTTCTAGAACTTTCTCTGTGTAGCGTCTTCCTCTCTGGTACTTTATCCTACAAACAATAGTTGGCCTGGCCTTTCTGAACTTGGACCACTTTCTCTTTCTCTCATCTCTCTTTTTCTTTTCCTTCTCTATAAATATGTAGATTGGCAGTTCTCCGAGGCTGCTTATATAGAAAGAAAACATTCCAAGAGTTTGATTTCATTTCCTTTGGGGTCACCTGTGATATTTATACTGGCTTAGAATAGAGCCTGGGTAGAGAAATTGTATCTATAAAAGATGACTAGCACATATTTTTCTTTGAAAAATATATGGTTAGACATGCATGTTTTATTGCATAATAAATATTTATTGAATAAATGAATGTAAAACATTCTCATCCCCAAGGGGTCAGTGGGAGTGGGCTGCTGCTTGTTAAATGTTGAGGCAAACCAGCGAGAAGGAGTAGCTTGCCAGGTTTGTTATTTTGTGAAATTTTGACTATGAATTTCTGTGTCCTGAAATCAGCTGGACCACTGGGCTTGTTTGAGTTTTCCTGGAAATGCCTCTAGGTAGGGAGCAAAGGCAATGTTAGGCCTCACTTTGTTTTTCCTTTCAAGAATGTTCATCCTGCGTTCCCTGTGGTCCAATACCTGAATACAATAGTTTCATACTTTGTTCTGTTCTGGGTAGTTTTTTTCCTTTTTTGGTACAGTTTCATTTTTTTCATCACTTTTCTAGTGGTGTATGGTGGGAGAAAATTTCCCATAGCTATTAATCCTTCATGAATTAAGGAAGAAGTTATACCCAGCTTTGTGATTGTTTCAATGGAGAGAGACATTCCGGGTGTCTAACGCACTGGGCTGTTGGAAAGGGAAGTCAAGACTCTTCCGTGCTACCTTCGCTCTCAGGCAGCCCTCCCTCAGCACGGAGCTGCTAGGCTACCTGATCAACACCTCTGTAGGATGTGTATCTTCTTCATTTGTGTCTTAGAAAGTTTTGTTAACTCCAGCGGTAGTTGCCATGAATAATCACTCAGGTCACGGTAAACTATGCTGCTTGTCCAGGCCTGCTTCCATGAGGGAAGTCCTTCTCCCCATGACGCCTGGGGTGATAGTGGGAAGGGGCATGTGGGAGGCTGTTTAAGGCCCCCAAAAGGTGTCCACAGCTGAATTCCTGCAACATGTACATACAGTATGTTGCTGTATGGGACAGAAAGGACTTTGTAGATGTGACTCATTTAAGGATCTTCAGATGACTACATAACCATGGTGGTTCCAGTGTGATCACAAGAGGCCTTATAAGAGGCAAATGAGAATGCCACAGCTATGGAAGGCAACAGAAGCAGAGGGACACGGAGGGACAGGGAGGTGCTGTGCTGCTGGTTTTCAAGTTGGAGGAGGGGGCCATGAGTCAAGGCATGGATGTGACTTCCAGGAGCTAGAAGAGGCAAGGAAATTAATTGTCCTTGGAACCCCCCGGAAGAGCACATCCTACTGATTCCTTTTAGGACTTAGGACCTCCAGAACTGTAAGTGAATAAATCTGTGTTGTTTTCAGTCACTATGTTGTTGCTAACTTGTTACTGCAGCAGGGAGAGACTCCTGGAATGGAAACTATGATGGAATTGTCAACCTAAGGGGGAATTTAGGAGGCGGGCAGGCAAAACTAATGCACAACCCCTACTCTGTGGGGGCTTTTTGTAACCAAGGTCATCGCTTCCCATAACTCTGAGTGGCATCATTCAAATAGAACATAGTGTGAAGTGTGTCCCCTTCAATCTGGGCAGCATGGAGGTTCTGCTCAGGAGGATTAGTTAATGAAGTCAAATGTTTTGGATATGCCTGCCACAGAGAGGTCAATAAAAATGAATTTCTCTTCATTGTTATTGTCGTCCTCTTTCTCCCTCTGGGATAGATTCTTAATTCAAGAGGAGAGGCTTAAACCCACGACTCTGAAGAGGCTTCCACTCCAACATTCTATAATCTTGTGGTTCTGTAACTCTAAAACCGGCTTTGACCAGTTTGGGAAGTGACATCTCACACTTCTGATATTAAAATTATTCCATTTGCAGTCTGGGAGAAACAGAAAAATCTCTCCGACTTAGAAACCGTAGTATCTCTCTCCTTTGCAACAATTTTAATTCCCACGGATGGCAGTGAGATTTATCAATATGTTTGAAGAGGATATGAAAACCTAACATTTGCATATATCATTTGCAGTCAGTCCCTCAACTTTAGCTCCCAATCAAACCCTTAAATGCATATTCCTAGATTAATAGTCAGACCTGGAGGAACTACATTAACAGATAGTTCAGCTTAAAAACCAATATAAGGGAAAAAAACTATTATAGACGCCAGAGGGATGAACAGAGAGATTGAAATCTTACAGCCACTCATTTTTCAGTGGTTAATATTGCCTAAACGTGTTGGTATTAATTGTCTAAGAATCATTACATATACACTGGTCCAGTCATTACAGGAAATATATTTTGACTTATCACCTTACAGGCTGAGCTTGCATTTTCTGAGTTTCAGTGGCAAGGACAATTTAATATTGCATTTTCAAAGTAATTTTGTTTTGAATTGTACTTTTGCACTTTCATTTAAAAATGGGAATGCCTGATACTTGGAGGTGGGCACAAATTGCTATGAGTCAACTCGAGAAACTAGATTGTGAAGACTTAATAAGGAAAAAATTCAAACTCTTTCTTAAATCACCTTTTCTCCATAGCCAAACATCTTCACTGGCTAAGAGTACAGGCTCTGGAGACTGCCTGCCTGCCTGTGTTTTGATCCTAGAATCATTATTTCCTGACAGTGTAACATTTTACTTAACTTCTGTCTGCCTTGGTTGCTTATCTGTGAAAGAGGATTAATATCAACACTTAATATTAATACTTAAGGTTGTGGTGACAGCTAGATGAGATAATTTTTTTTTTTTGAGACAGAGTTTCACTCTGTAGTCCAGGCTGATTCTGAACTCACTGTATGGACCAGGATGGCCTTGAACTCATGGCAGTCTTCCTGCCTCAGCCTCCTGAGTGCTGGGATTATAGGCATGCACCACCATGATGTGGTGCTGGAGAATCAGACTTGGGGCCTCGTGTTTGCTAGGCAAGTGCTGTAACTGCTGAAATCTTCCTATGTGAGTATTGTATGGAAAGTTGTTTAAATTGTGTAGCACACAGAAAGCATTTGATATTAGTTAAATTATTTTGTATGTGCATTCCTACTTAGTTAAACATATTTAAGTCTCAGCAAGAGGTTACTGAAATTCCTTTATAGTAACCATGAGTTTAGTAATCATTTTTCTCCATTTTATTGATATGTATATATGTTTACTTGAACTTGAACTTGAGAGTTTTGTGCACATATATATCGTGTCAAAATTTTAAACTCTTATCCTCTCCCTTTTTGACCCTCCCACACTCTCTGAGTTTAGCAATCACTGAGGGAACCTTAATGTAGAAACCAATCAGTCTGATTTATAGAAACAGGAAAATCTCCCCGAGGCAAGTGTGCCATGCAAAGGCAGCAAAGCGATGTTTGTGACTTCTACAGGTCGCTCACTGTGTGTTCCTTCTTTCATTCATTTACTCAAAAAGTATTTCTTGAACTCCTACTATGTGGCAGGCACTATGCTACATGCCTGAGGCTCAGTGGTGAGACAGCTAGATATGCTCCTTGTCCAGGGGGTATCTCCTGGTGATAACAGACAAAAAAGTGAGCGATCAAGATAAAAACTTCAAAAACATTGTGACACATACTACAGAAAATTGACCAGGAGTGGGGGTGGTAAGAGGGAGGCTGTTTGAGATGGGAAGTAGACTTCTCTGAAGAGTCAGCTCTTCAACAGACCTGAGGGATGAGAAGACATCAGTCACATGAAGGTAGAATTACCATGGCAACATTGCATGGTATTTCCCACCATTTCTTTCAACACTGTGGTGATCCGTATTGCATGACGGGTGTGACTAACTCTAAAGGTGGAAGGGAAGATTGGCTGTTGCCTTGTGATGTTTTCTTATCTTTGTCTAGTGATTTCTTATAAGCTCTTTCACTTAATCCTGGATACCAAATGACCTCTGAAGGATTGGCTTACATCCCTCCTCAGGTCCAACACGGGCATACCAAATGAATTAAGGCTCACTTCTTACAAGTGGCAGCAAATCTAACACTAGCTTGAGTAAGAAAAGCAATTTATTTATTCTTATGGCAGAAAAGTTCAGTCTTAGAGTTCAAGTGTGGCTGGATTAAGGTGCTTCAACAGTATTGTTAGGAATCCAGCTCTTAGCCACTGGGAGGGTTGGAGGGGGCTATGCTTTCCTTTGTATTGGTTTCGTCTGCTGGCAGACTCTCAGCAGAGTGAGAGATTCACCCATACGGTAGATCTATACAAATATTATATGAAGGATCCATGTGTGTATCCTTCCATGTTCAAGTCCATAGTAAAAAAATTCTTCTTTCTTAATTACTCACAAGTCTTGGTTCTGTCTGAATCACATACCCAGTCCAGAACTAATCACTGCATCCAGGCTAAGAGATGACTTGATTGGACAGGGATAGGCCATATTATCACCCCTAGAACATAGGATGCAGTTAATTCAGACTGAACCACGTGGAGTAAGTGTGGGAGGAGTGGTCCCTCCAGGAAAAGTCATGAATGGCAAATTGCCATTGGGCTGGAGGTCAGGGATCATGCACATCAGCTTCCTTATAGCTTTTTGGGGATACCTCTGTGTGATTATTATTATTTTTTAATACCAAAGAATGTTATGTACTACTTCCTGGAGTTAAATGTGGGGACAAATATACTTCTGTAGAAAACACAAGAAGAATTCACCTTGGCTGAACTGGTCAGGAAAAGCAGCATAAAAAAGGTGATGTTTGAGCTAAAAATAAAAGGATGACCAGATTCTAACAACCGTGAGTGCAGAAGTAAATATAAGATGAAGAGGCTGGACTGAGGGAATAGCTCAGTGGTTAGAACATTTGCCTAGCAAGAACAAGGCCCTGGGTTCAATTCTCAGACACTACATAAGCGAGGCATGATGACACACACCTACAATCCCACCTCTTGGGAGGCTGAGGTAGGAGGATTGCCATGTGTTCAAGGCCAGCCTGGGTTTTATAGTGAGTCCAGGACTAGCTTGTAATATATAGTGAGACTCTCTCTCAAATAAATAGATAAAAGGATCAAGGGGCTGTTTTGAGCAGAGTCAGAGAGTAGAAAAAGTTCAGGTTTTGTTGGAAAGTTATGAATCAGAGGTTAGAAACGTGTGGATTCTGGTGCAGAGGAACTTGAATGTCCAAGCTATCTGAAGGTCATGGGTTCCTGAAGGAAATAAACTCAAATATATTTCATATTTTCATTTTTTTGTAGGCTAAGTCCATTCTTCAAGGGTTCCTGGAAGATTCAGGCTATAGCATCCAGGATCTGAAGAGCTTTCACTTAGTAGGACTTGGAGCTACCCTATGTGCTATGAACACCACTGAAATTTCACTTATAAAGACTTCACAATTCAGGTAACCAAAATACTTGTGTGCAAAAAGGAGAATGATCCACCCACCCACCCACCCATTCATCCATCCAGCAGGTATTTTCCACTTCCTGATGCTTTACTCCAGTCTGGCCTTAAAAAGGGAGTGGGCTTAGCAGGGTCCTGTCTCAGCACCATGTCTAACAATCTTCTGCACTTTGTTCTTTGGTTGGGTTTTCCAAGATTCCCACCCTATCCCTCTCTCTTTAACCAGGGTGGTGGTGGCCAGAATTGGAACTCTACTCTGCAGTGCCCACATCTTGGCTGAATTTAAGAAGAAGGCTGAAATAGTGTTTGGAGATCCTTCTGAGTGGACCAGCTCCATTCTTCAGGATCTTGGGACCATTGCAGGTAAAAGGCATCCTGAGCTTACCTTCCTTTTCCTAGCCTCAAAGAAAATTGAATAGGTAGGAATCAACCTACCTAAGGATAAGAAGGACCTCTATAATGAAAACCATGGTATTCTGAGAAAGGAAGAGAGAGAATATTAGGGAATGAAAAGACATCCCCTGTTCTTGGGTAGGCGGGACAAATATTGTCAAAGTGGTCATACTACCAAAACTTATACGCAGATTTCATGCAATCCCTATCCAAATACTAACAGTGTTTCTCACAGAACTAGAAAAAATGATCCAAAAATTTATATGGAACCAGAAGAATCCCAAAAAGCCAAAACAATCCTAAGCAACAAAACAAAAGCAGGAGGCATCACAATACTAGACATTAAGTTACGTTCCACAACAACGGTGAAAAGCACCACATGGTATTGGCACAAAAGAGAGATGGTCCAATGGAACGGAAAGGAGGATGCAGACATAACCCTAAGCACCTTCAGCCATCTGAGCTTCAGCAAAGGTGCCAAACACATATTCTGGAGAAAAGACAGACTCTTTAACAAGTAGTGTTGCTAAAACTAGTTAGCCATATGCAGAAGAATGAAACTAGACCCATATCTTTCACCATGTACCAAAATCAGATCAACATGGGCCAGAAACCTAGACATTAAAATGGAAATATTGAACCTGTTGGAAGATAAAATATAAAAACACTTGAAGATATACGTGTAAGCAAGAGCATTCTCCAATAAAACACCCAGTGTTCATGAGGTAACACAAAGAATCAACAATTGGTATAGCAAATTAAAAAACCCTTTGTACAGCAAAGGGAACAATCAAGATTCAAGAGAGAACTGACAGATGGGGAAATATTTTTTCTGGCCTCTCCTCAGACAGAGGAATATTATCTGGAATATGTAAAGAACTGAAAAAAAATTGGACTCCCCATTAAAAGATCTGATATAAAGGGCAACTGAAATGGATAGATATTCCTCAGAAGAAATCCACAGTGGCCTACATGAAAACGTGTTCAGTATCTTTAGCCATCAGAGAAATGCAAACAAAAACAACACTGAGGTTCTCCAGCAAGAAAGTCTAGTATCAAGAACTCAAAAAAAAAAAAAAAAAAAAAAAAAAGGGAACTAACACTGCCAAGTTTGTGGGTGAAAGCGAACCTATCTATATTGTTAGTGGGACTGTAAACTGGTACAACCATTATGGAAAGCGGTATGGAGAGTCCTCAGAAAACTGAAAATACGTATCCCATTTTTGCCCAGCCATACCTCTTCTGGGTATCTTCCACAAAGAATTAAACCCATTATACGGGAGTGATACACGAATACCCGTGTTTATAGGAGCACAATTTATAATAGCTCAATATTGGAACTAAAAGAAATAGAACAAGCTAGGACTCCTTGGCTACAGATAATAAACATCCCCGTAGTGACTCTAGAACCTGGACTTTATGACTTGAAGTTGTGCCTACAAATGTGCTTTTTCAAATAAGCTCTCCTGGAGATTCCTGTGCACACTAGAGTTTGACAAACACTGGAATAGCATGTGATCTAATTGGCCCCTAAATAGATTTATACACAGTCTTAAAGTGTGTAAATTGAAGCTCCTTCTGGGTATACATTTCACTGTAGGAGGCCAATCAAAGCTAATGTGACCCACATATTTTTCCGAGTTGATTAAGGAACTTGATTCCCTAGTGTGATTTTCCGGGTCTTTTGTAAAGAATGATGCTTGCCTAGGACATGTAGATCTGTACATTATGCTGCACCATTAATAAAGCAAGCAGAGTTTTGATGGCTTGAACTAAACCCTCCTGATTCCTTCTTCTCCCCAGCTGGATTAACTAAGGCAGAGCTCCAAATGCTCG
Organism: Ctenodactylus gundi; assembly: GCA_004027205.1. NCBI lineage: Eukaryota > Metazoa > Chordata > Mammalia > Rodentia > Ctenodactylidae > Ctenodactylus > Ctenodactylus gundi. The sequence goes on along the minus strand of PVKB01003603.1, from coordinate 17,865 downwards.
ACAAGGAATTGATGCTGTATTTCCAGCCATCAGCCATAAAATGCCTTCCTGATGAGATATTCAAAGTAGGTGCTCAGTTCTACAACGAGATATGGGAGCTTGACCCAATTTCAGGTCACCCAGGAGAATGAGCGACAGGCCTCGGATTCCTGAGTTCTTGCAACCTGACCTCTGCTGCTAGGACCAGAGGAAATCTGTATGCCCATGTGGATTGTTACAAGATAATTTTAGGTGTTTTAAAAAGTTTTTAAAGTGCTTAATTTATGTTATGATTATATTTATTCTAATGACCTTCTCTTCTTAGTAATGATATTGATTTCCTACTTATAGTGAGTGATGTGATGGGTTCGTAAACCCTTAATGCAAAACCCTTGGGGGACAGATATGTTCAGAATTCAGAGTTTCTCAGATTTCCAAAAGATCACTCTATGCGTGTAACTATGTATACTTTAACACCTCTGGTAGTGTCTTAAAAAGCAATTGTAAGCAAATACATTAAAATTTTTTTGTGAAGAAATTGGTGACAAGTGACACTAATTGGAATAAATATACTATAAATAGAGTCACATCAATTCAGGTCAAGTTTTGCAAGTTAATAAATTTGTTTTCAACGTTAGAGCAAAATTTCATGTTTTGGATTTCAGATTTGCTGATCAGGGATTGTGGAACTGTGTAATCTTTCCTTTTAAAATACATTTAAGTAAAATGTTTTAGTTGATTTAAAGCAATACATTAGGATAACATTAGGTCAGGTGACCTGATGAACTGCTATGAGCCAATTGGGCTGGTGGAGCTGGGGCAGGTAAAGTAAGGGAGGATGAAGGAAGGAGTTCACTGAGAGAGCCTTGCTGCCTCTCCATTGAAGGGATTCGAGGGCTTTGATGGGGACAGTCTGCTTTGGGGACAGAGTAGCCCTGATGTTCTTGCTTGCTAGGTCATGCGGAAACGCATTCTGCCCACTTCACCTCCGTGGGGTGCGCAAACCAGGCTGCCACACTTCCATAACGTCACGTCACTTGTTCCTTTGAAGACTGATCCCCAAGCTAGAGGCAGTTCCAGAACGCTGGACAGTTCCCAGAACAGCCCAGGCGGGATAACTGTTTCGGGGAATAGGAGTCTTCCAGGCCATGGGGTAATTCCTGATTCCCTACTGCGGTGCCCTCTGTGGGCAAGGCAGTTTGGTTCTGGCATTTTTGCTAAGCGCTTACTCTTGATCTCCTTTGGAGGGCAGTTGTGCTTGCTTCATTTTTCGGGAATCTAATCCAGAAAATTCTATCGGCAACCTACATTGTTTTAGGCTCATTGGTGAAGGCATGGCAAAACAGAGCCTTCAGGAGCCAGGAAGCCAACGTAAAGGAGTGGGTGGGTGGGCATCATCATGAGTGACAGAACCCTGTCTGAGTGGGGCAGCTGCTTCATCTTGGGCACAGCAGTGTGTGTGAGCACGTGAGTTGCAGAATTGCTGGATATTACTACTTCTTCTTAAAAAAAAGCAGCCAGGAATCTTCATTTTCATGTGAAATCTCCCAATAATTAAATGCTGGCAGCCAATTTACATTTATTTTTGAAAACACAGTAGGCCCAGCGATTCAATCTGGCTTTTGGGTCATAAGTCAGTGGCACTGGAAGAAGTTAATTTTTGTAGCAGACTATGTTAATGATAGGTGTAAAATCCAGAAGAGCACCTGCACTTGTGCACGTGTGTGTGTATGTGTGTGTGTGTGTGTGAGATGAGGAGAAAGTGACACTGTATTTTGGAGGACAGGTACACTAGTGGAGGGGGAAGAACAGTGTTCTAGGCAGAAGGAAGTTTTCAGAAGAATGTGGCCTCCTGGGAACTGTGGGTACACATGCTCAGTCTCCTGGAGTGAAGTCTCCAGGGGTGAGGCTGGAGAGGTGGCTAGGACCCACAGCTTGATGTTACGATGGCTGTGTCCAGGGGCTTGAGCTATGTGCTGCAGGGGGCACAGGGGAGGGCTCTACATGGAGGAATATGGTTCTGGAGAAGCATCTACCTGGACAGGAGAGAGGAGCGAGGCTGAAAGCGGGAAGAGATCAGGAAACCACGTATAAAAATTCTCAGACTTTGAGAGTGTTTTAAAATGCTATTAGGATGGTGTTAGCGGCACTTTTACAAAAGCAGAATCCTGCCATCTTGCTTTATTCTGGTCCCTCCGGAACTAGTTGCCCAGTCCTTTGAAGCTGGTTGGCTTCTGAAAACCTCTTGTTCAGAGTCCTCGAAGACAAGGTGCCCAGCAGAATTTCCCACTTCTGCCTAGTCTGGGAAATGTCACCACTGAGTTACTGCCCTTTTCCTCATTTGTTAGGCTGATGAATAGGAATTTGCATAGGAGATGATTTCTTCGCATCATCTCACAGCTACTCTAAAAGCTCTGACAGGGTATATGACTTGCTTGAGGCCACACAGCTAGCCAATGGCAGAGCTGGAGCTCAGACTCAGGTCTTTGGCATGCAGGTCTGGGCTTTCTTCTCCACATCGGAGTTTCCTCAGGTGGAAGACATGGAGGATTGGAGAGACATCTTGTGCTGCATTGAGCAACCTTGTCACATCGCGAGAAAATCACGACCTTATTTCAACTTCCCTTTAATACTTTTGATTATTTCAAGGAGATAGTCTTTAACACCTCCAACATCTCTAAATCCCCCTTCTCCCTCTTTTTTTTTTTTTAAAAGGAGGCCAGAGGTTTAGATACCTAGACGGAATTCAAATATGTTGTTTTCTCTTACCTTTTATTACCTTATGGCAAGTTTAGAAGGTTTTGGAAAATTCTATTAAATTTCTCTCTATTTCCCTCTCTTTCCCCCCTTAGTAGAATTCGGGATCAAGCACAGGGCCTGCACACTGAGCTACATATCCAGTCTATTTTCAGTTTTTGATTTTGAGACGGGGTCTTGCTCAGTTGCTAAGGTGCCCAGGCTGTACTGGAACTTGTGATCCTCCTGCCTCAGCCTCCCTGAATGCAGGAATTATAGGTCTGCATTACGGGGTCCCACACATTTCCAAATAAGTTTTTGGGTCGTTAAAGGGTGATCTGATCTTAAGAAAATACCTTAAACACGCACATACATAGTACTTGGGTATGGCAAAGTTGCCGGACTCTGGGCAGGTGATCGAGGTGTGGGAAGATCCTGATCATTGTCCACTTTCCCTCCTGCAGGAGCTGTCCCCGGAGCAGATCGCCTTCTTGGGCCCCGAGAACGCCGCGATGGTGACCCACGCCCAGCGTAGGCAGCTCAGCTCCTCACAGCTGCAGAGCCTCCATCGGGCACTAGATGGCGCCAAGACTCACTCCTGGCAGGACGCGCCGGGGAGCGCCAGCCCCACCCAGGTGTCCTCTTGTTCTTGTGCAGGTGAGCAAAGTAGCCCCTTACCCTGGCGTTTCTCTTCCCTGTCCCTTGGTTAACAACAGGGGCAGGGCGGGAAGATTCTTAAATTCAGAGCGGGATCTCTACCAGTCATTGGGGATGTGCTCTCAGATTCAGAGATAACCCCTAAATCCTTACCAAGCTTCCCATAAACGATTCTCAACTCTAGCAGGACTTTGAGGTCACCTGGGGGAGCTTTGAAAAACTTCCATTTCCCCAGAATCCTTTGAATGAGACCCTCTCAGGGCTACGTTAATTTCAGTATCTCCTTTGCATCTTCCTTCTTTACTGTCTGGTATTAATTTAACTCAACCGAAATATTTTGGGCACCTGCTATGTTCCACGTTGCAGAAGGGGCTAGGAAAACAGAGGCAAACACGAGAAGCTGGTAAATGAAGAAGCTGATGTCTAATCTCATAAGAAGCTGGGTGTGATGGTGCACACCTGCCATCCCAGCCCTTTGGGAGGCTGAGGCAGAAGGATCAAAAGTTTTCAAGTCCAGCCTAGGTAATTTAGTGGTTTAGAGATAGAAACTCTCAAACCCCCTTCCCCACCCACCCAAAAAAGGGCTAGGAATGTAGTTCAGTGTGGATGCCCTGGGTTCAATTCCCAATGCTGCACAAATTAAAACAACAAACACAACATAACACAACACAACATATTTAAGACCAGAGAAAGAAATAAGCAGCAGAAGTGATGGTGACCAGGGACTGAGGCATGGGGGGGGGTGGGGGAGAGGGGCTCCAAGGAGTGGCACTTGACCTGGGTGCCTGGCTTTCCTTCTCTCTCTCCTCCTTACTCCACACTGCCCCAAGCTTTGGAGATATCTGTCCTAGCATTGCCTTCAGAGTAGGCATGGTGCTACCCTTCGGGGGCACAGCTGGGAGGGCATCCTGTCCTCACTGAGCTCAGTGGAGCATGGGCGAAGGAGGACACTCATACCTAAGAGACCTTGAGGCAGCGAGGTCAAGTGCAGACTCCAAGGGAACATATAGGACCACACCTGGACAGGTTTGGAGGGAAGAGGAAAGGGCCCATGGTGACCTTTGAGATCAATGATGTCTTGATTGAAGACCAGGTGTGGATTAGATGGGCTTTGCCAGGTGGATTGTACGCCAAGTAGAGGAAACCGTGTGTGCAAATACTCCAAGGAGAGAACTTGGTTCTTAACTAAAACTTCCAGCCTACCTTCCTTCCTTCTTTCCTGACCTGACCATCCTTCTCCTTCAATAACCCCCATCTTCACTCTCCTCCTTCCACTGGAAGTGAGTTGGGAATTCCCAATTTCTGTGGCCACAGTGGTCAGAGATATTTGCAAGGAAGAGCCACCCCCTTGGATAAATTATTATTTTTTAATAAACTTTGCATTGAAATATAACATGCATACCCTTAAAAATAATTTTAAATGGTATGGTAATTTGTATGAAAAGATGGTACCCAATAGCTTAAAACATACAAGGGCTGAAGAGTTATGTAATGAAACTCCTCCGTCCTCTTTCCCTAAGCACCCCCTTTTCTTCCCCAAAGCCCCCAGTGTTATCAGAGATGTCCTGTGCATGCACAGTATACATTCCGTCTGCACTTTTACAAAGGTTTATCTAGACCTCGTTTCATAGCCCTACTTTTGTTTTCAAATATGTCGTGGAGACTGTCCCATACCCATCCATCCATAGGAGCAATGTGAATGTTGGCTTTATGGCTACATCGTAACAGTACCTAGCCAAATCTCTGTAGATGGGCGTTTCAGTTCTTTCTTTCTAGCTTTTTATTTTCTGTTACAAACAATGGCACAGCCAATGACCTTGAATCATTTGCATCTGCTCAATTATGCTTAGGATAAACTCTTCAACGTGGGATTGCTGGCTCAGAGGGTGTGCACATTCGTAACGTTGATAGACATTGTCAAATCCCTGGCAGAGAAGTGGGTACCAGTTTTGCCTTGAACCAGCAGCGTCACAAAATGACAAGGGCAAGTTCCTAGACACCCTTTTACATTCACCTCTTGGGCTTCCGCAAGAGCTGGCACTGGGTGAATTGCTTCTTTGGGCCCGGCCCTTCACGTCCTGTTTCTCAAACTTGTTTAATTATCATAATCACTTGAGAGTGCTGCTTAAAATGCAAAATTCCTGGGGCTCCTCCCAGACCTGCTGGATCAGAACCTCCAGGGGGAACACCCTGGAATTTGCTTTTTTTTGGTGTGTGTGTGTGTGTGTGTGTGTGTGTGATAGTGAAGATAGAATTCAGGCCCTCCACACTGAGCTATATCCCCAGCTCTTTTTACCCTTTTAGATTTTGAGATAGGATTTTGCTAAGTCACTGAGTTCCTCACATTGGGCTCCAACTTGTAGTAGTTCTGCCTCATCCTAGAATGCTGGGATTATAGGTGTGGGCCACCATGCCCTGCAATATTTACATTTGAAGCAGGTCTGGTACACACTGACTTCGTTCTGGAGTCAGGCAGGATGCGTCCAGCCTCTGCAGGCTGGATTACACATTGTGCTACCATCGGAGGAGACAGCGTCTCCAGCGTCTCACATGTCCTCTTGCCTTGTGTTTGTTTTCAGGAGCGCCCATCTTCTGGGGTCTTTGGCTTGGCTGCACCCTGCTGCTACTAAAGGCTCAGCCTCAGTGGTGGGTGGCCTGAGCGCATGACTCTTTGGTGTCCTACATGACAGGCCCTGGCGTGTAGAAACAGGGTGCTTCAGACTGCGGCAGATCCTACCAGGACTCAGAACTTCAACTAGGGCAGCGAGACCTTGGGCTATTGACATTTCAAAGGCACCAAAAGGAAAAATGATTATTAAAAATGATCTTGTAACTTAAGTCAGCCTGTCTTCCCAGGAGAGTGCTGTTTTCTGGCTTGGAGCTGGAGAAGCTGCGGGGAGGAAAAGGTGTTTTCTATTAACAGTGTGAAGACCTTACATCCAAGTTACTGTCCTCCCTCCTTCGAGAGAGCTGGAGATGGTTGCTACTGCGGCTTAATCTCACTACCTTGGAGCTCCAGGCTGCATCGGATTTCTCCTTCGATATTTAGCAGAGCTGAAATAAATGATTCCCTCAACAGAAGCCAATATCCCTGCCTGATTGCTGGGACTAATTGATGTTTTGGTGGGCATTGCGTTGCTTGGAAATTAAAACATTTAACATGGCCTAACGTTAAATCAATTTAAAAATACATTTTCCAGATGCCTTCTATTTCCTCGGAAATCATCTGGATGAACAACTGTAGAGTTAACCGATAAACTTTCTATATAAATATTGGTTGAGGTGGTGGCTCTTTTGGTTTTAAGTTGCTCTGGGCTTTGGGGAATGGTTTGAAATGAATAAATTAAAATATATTGGATATGTAAGTCACTGATGTGATTTTGGTATAGCCCAGCAAGCTTGGCCCTGGATCCAAACCCTTTAAGGTAAGGTTACTTCTGTAAATTGCCTTAGGCCTTGGGCTTAGGAAGTCAGAGCTCAGGAAAGGTACGGCAGGGTGTTTGCCACCTGCCAGGAGCTATGTATTGTCAAAGGTAGCAACCAGAGCTGCCTGGCACAGCCTTCCACGGTTGGTAAGATAAGTATCTTGCTTCTTCTAGCTTATATCCGCATTTGACTCTCACCTGAACTGTGCAAGGGAAGCCCCAGTGCGGTCCCCTCCAAAGTTCGATCTGTTGCATAAGAGACAGGTGGATTTTACGGACCAGCATTGGCAGGTGTTGTAGACCCTGGTGGATGCGCAGATGTCACCTGGGGTAATTATAGAAAATGAAAAGACGGCAGCAGGGAAGATACGGCCCTACCGGTTTCATAGAGGGTCTTGTTCGCTTTTCTCTCATGAAGTGGCCTCCCAATGTTGCGTCCTATGGACTGATCGTTTCTCTTGTTGCTGCCAATATCAGCGGCCCTGGTTTCAACGGGTGTGGCTGGCTGCTCAGAGAAGGGTGTTGGTGTGAATGCATCTTGCAGAGGCCCGTCAGGAAGGCTGTGGGGCCCACTGGCTGTCCCCAGTTCCTTTGGCCTTGGCTTATCCTTGGACAACTGAGGGTGAACAACAAAAGCAACTCCCCTTTGAGTCAGACTTCCCCCGCTAACTTCCTGCCTCTGTATCCCATCTTCTCTTTTGATCACTGGTTTCTTATTTTATATAATTATCTTTCATTGTACTATGGGTTGAACCCAGAGTCTTGGCATGTGCTAGCCAAGTGCTCCACCACTGAGTTACATCCCCAGCCCTTTGGTCATCGGCTTCTAACCAACTCCCTGATTATTTCCCTCTGAAATAATCATAGTGGCTTCCATGACGGGGGACTGAGTGGGTCAGTGTACGTTAGCTGATTCGTCATTAACAGGATCCTGCCAGGTGGGTCCTGTGGTGGTTCCCCTTTTCCGGGTGAGGGGACTGAGCCCTGGAGAGGTTAAGAAACGCTGCTCTGAGGCCATCTGCACTGTCGGGATTTGAAACCTGACTTCTTCATTTCTGCACAGCGCTGTCTCCTGCGTGGGTAACTTTAACTCTCTAATAAGCTAGATCAGAGAGAGATTCTGTAAATCCCTTCACCTCCTCCTCTGGCGGGAGGCCAGCTTGCCTCACAGCACATATAATTGGTGACCGCCTCAGGCAGAAAGACAAATCTAGCTCATGCCCTGCAGGACCCCCAGGGTCTCAGGTTGAAATGCTTAGTCCTCTGCACGCAAAAAAGCGGCAGGTCACACTGGCAAGTGCTGTCCCACTCACCTTTCAAAGTCAGCCCTCCAATGGATTCCCTGCCTCTGCCTTCCCCAGTGTCCGGCAGCTGGATGGAGGGATCAAGGTCATCTGCGCGTGCTCACAACATAGTATTCTGCTGGCTGTGGGTCCACGTAGGCAGGACCTGTGTCTTTCTGATTATTAAACATTTTAAATATCACCCTAGCTAGATCCTTTTGCAGAAACCCCATCTGTAGGCCCTCCCTGGACCTTGAGTTTGGCTAAATAGGGACTCCAAGCCCCCCACAACTTTAGCCTGCTCAGTTGTGAGTTCAGTTATTCTTGAGCTCTGGTGCCCGAAGGTTCAACTCAGCTGCCGGTGACGGCTGTTCCGATAAAGAAAGGCTGCTGCATGTGCACATACCGTGTCCTAATAATTTTCATCTCGCTTGACCTCCCTGCCCTTTCATCGTCTCTCACCTGCAGGTCCTCTTCCTGTCTCCGCAATTCTGTTTCCCTGGTTCCTGTCGCCTCCTTTTGTGTATATGCACCAAGTTTAACGTAATTAACATGTGTTGAAATGTATTGAAAACATAGACTAATAAAAATCCTAATTATGGGAAAAAACAAAAAAAGAAAGGTTGCTCGGTGTGTATTGTACTTGATTTTATCTAAGAAATACTGCCACAGATAAGATTGCATTATAATAATAAATCTTTGACATTTCTTTGGCTTTAAAAGTTCGCTACCCACCCTTGCCTATGGAGGGACCGTAAGACATCTATATGGCCTTCCGCACCAAAGATATATACAGCCTAGATATCTGTATAGATATGTATGTTAAGAATTCCCAGGCTATGTAGTATATATCTCTGTCTTATGTTACTATTATTTCAACTATAGTTGACAAATAAAATCATATAATTATATTTGAGGTATGCAACATATTTTGAAATGATTATTACAGTTAAGCTAATTAGCAAATCCGTCACCCTCAAAGGTGTCTTGAGGTAGTATTGAAATGAGCGCTCTGTCTGCGACAGGATGACCCATGGTTCCTGGGATTCATCTGCCACATAAGCAGTTCATCTTGCACTTGTCTGCCTTGGTGACCAAAGGTACTGATTATTTTACATAAGGTTGTAGGTGGGCCTGATCTTTGGGGGTACTTGTTATTTATCAGAGGTCTTTACATGGCTACACCTCATTCCTGATCATTATGGGCCAGATTAAATAGATACTAATGAAATATGAAGGGTGTAATGATAGGGGCTGTCTTTTCCCAGGAGAACTCTGGCCTGGAGAATTTCTTCCAGTCCCTAGACCCATTGGCACAGTGTGTGGCAGGCTAGGTGAATGTTCTTCACAATTCTGCTTACTCCTCGTATTAGGATTACACACCCAAGTCTTTTGTCATGAGGCTTCTTGGCGCATTTCAGTAGCTAAGAGTCTATTCCCTCCCTCCTCCCCCATGCTAAATTTGGGTCTGGTCATTGGAACAGGAGCAGACATGACATATTCTAGCAGAAATTTTAAATTCTGCATGATTTTGAAAAATAATGCATCTTCATGTAGGGTGACACGTGGAACAGACTGAATGAAGTCCGTATCTTGGAGCCAAGTGGAGCTCAGTGGAGCCTCAGCCTACCGGAAGATTTGCAAGCCATAAGTAAATAATTATGTAAATCTACTGAGATTCAGGGGTCGTTACTGTAGCAAAAGCTGATTTATGTGTCACATTTTCAATGTGCTTCCCTTGCACGGTGCTGGCCGTACTCCATTAATGGGAAAATGGTACACCGGCTTCCATGGGTTGTCTTTTCATGCCCTACCATGTACATACCTCATGGGAACCCCTTCCCCCTACTCCTTAAGTAACCCCGGCACACTCACTGGTTCACCGAGTTGGGTTTTGGAGCACAGGTCACGGAAATCAGTTCTCTGAGGAAGCTGGGCTCAGAACTTAGGCTTGTGATGGGGTGGTTTCACTTTCTTTGTTATGGAGACTTTGTCAGTGATGATTCTCTGGGGTGCCTCACCTGGAGCACCTGCTGTTCTTTTAATAGCCATCCTACCCAGCTCTACAGCTTAGCGGCACTACCCCGGTGCCATTAAGGCCCTTTTACCTGGAGTTTTCCCAGGAGGATTTCCAGGTCACTGTGAGCACATGGCTTATGCATGGCTGATCCTTAAGGATGAACATTCCGGTTCAAGGAGCAAGCTAACTGTCCTCTGGTGTGTGGTCACCTTGTTCTGGAAGACCCTCGGAAATGACTGAGGTCAGCAAGTCTGCCCGTGAGCTGACCCCTGAGGCTCGGCCTTATCCTTAGTTGCTCTCTACCATGTCAAGTCCACAATGCTTCTGAGTGACCTTCCCTGGCATCTTGGGAGGGGACCCTGAAGTGCAGATGGGAGCCTGGTGGATTCCCACTGCTGCTTGGTCCTGCTCCAGGGCTGATCCCACTGTAAAGGGTTTGGGCTTGGACAAATGGACATGATCTAATGGGGCAGTATGTATCTCACCAGACTGGAGCTCCTGTGACCAGGAACCCTGGTTTCCTCTCTCTCTCTCTCTCTCTCTCTCTCTCTCTCCCTCTCTCTTGCTCTCTCACTCTTTTTTCTTTTTTTGTATCAAATCCAAGGCCTTTGCACTGTGTTACCTCCTCAGTTATTTTTAAAAATTTTAATCAGACTGGGCCTGAACTGGTGATCATCCTGCCTCAGCCTCTTGAGTAGCTGAGATTACAGGCATGCACCATCATGCCTGGCTGATTATTTAATCACAGGATGCCCTTGCAGAATTCTCAATCTGAGTGCAGCTGATCACAAATTCCCCGTGTTGGGCTAGGGGTGTAGCTCAGCTGAAGATTCTGGGCTTGTCTCCAGCAACACAAAAACCAACCAACCAAACAAATCAAAACCCAAATGGCCCATTTTAAAAAATCAGAACAAGCAGGATATGGGCACCTCACTAAACAGGGTCTCACCATTGGTCTTCACCAGGAGTGCCTTGTGGGTTACTGTTTTTGAAACGCTAACTTGTGATTGTTTTTGAAAACTTCCTTTACACAAGTGACAAGTTAGGAATCTAGCCTGTGTGGCGTTGCCTCAGGCCCTGGTAGTTCTGGGGGGGACTCTCATCAGGAGAGGGAGGTTAGCTCCTCCCACTCTCCTTCCCCCTTCTGGGGAATTGAGTCTCCAGGGACTGAGTCAGAGAGACTTACTCCAGGCTCCCTTGTGTGGGTGCCAGTCCGCTTGTCCAACTGGGCTGCTGTTTGCTGTCCCCTGCGGGCAGCCGATGTCATCTTTTGCTGTCTTCCTCCCGATATAGCATCACTTAGGGCGGGAGTTCTGGGGTGTAGGGGAGGGGCCTCCACTTCTCTGGTGTGGCCTGAGTGTGCTCACAGGCAGCCTGTTCTTAGCAAGTTTGATTTTCTAGATGGCATCCAGCAGCGCTTTGTCGTGTGGTGTGTCAGAAAGGCCTCTGTGGTCCTCTCACAGATGGCAGGGTCTTTTGTCCTTGCTGGCATAAGGTCAGGAATTTAGCACCCACATGCTGGTCTTGTCAAGTACTCAGCCACAGACTGGCACTGAAAGAAGCTTAGAGAGGATGTGTGATATGCTGCACCCTAATGTTATTATGCCCTGGGAAATTGTTCTTGAGCCTCTCTCCTCCTCCCACCTCTCAGGCCTGCTACTGCTGTTGGGCCTTCGTGGCATGGCTTGAAGACCCTCTCTGCAGGTCCTTACTTGTGCCACTCAACAATGTCCCCAGTCTTGGACAGGAGTACAATTGTTCCCTCTTATCTGCAATTTCAGTCACCTGTGGTCCACAAATATTAAATGAGAAATCCCCAGAACAGGCACCTCATCGGTTCAGAGTTGTAAGCTGGTCTGGTTGGCATGACAACATTGCGTGCAGTCCCAGCCCATCCCTCCCAGGATGCGACGCATCTCTGGGTCCAGTGTGTCCGCGTTGTATATGCTACCTGTCAGCGTCAGCAGCTGTTTCAATTATCAGATGGACTGTTGCGGTGTCACAGTGCGCGTGTGCAAGTAACCCTTATTTTAATTTCATGTCCTCGAAGTATGAAAGTCGTGGTGCTGATCAATTCAGATATATCAAAGAGAAGCAATGAAATGCTTCCTTTAAGTAGGAAGGTAAAAATAAGATATTTTGCGGGTGAGAGAGACAGCATACATGCATGGAATATTAATTACAATACCTTGTTATATTTGTTCTGTTTTGTTTATAATCTCTTAATGTGCATAACTTATAAATTAAACTTTATTATAAGTATGTATGCATAGAAAAAATAAGGCATCCAATACTACCTGCAGCAGGCTCCACTGGGATCTTGGATCAGATTCCCTGAGGATAAGGGGTGGGGATACTGACCAATCTGGGCACAGGGTATCTTTCTTTCTTTCTTTCTTTCTTTCTTTCTTTCTTTCTTTCTTTCTTTCTTTCTTTCTTTCGAGTCTTGCTCTGTAATCCAGACTGGTCCTGAGCTCATTGTGTAGCCCAGGCTGGCCTCATACACATAGCAATCCTCCTGCTTCTGCCTCCCTAGTGCTGGGATCACGTGTGTGTGCCACCACGCCCAGATATGATGTGGTTCTGGGGACTCAAACCCAGGGCCTCAAACTTGCTGGGCAAGTGCTTTCGCTATTGCGCTATGCCCCAGAACCCTGGGGAATTCACTTGGTGGATGTAGCAGATTCTCCCAAACTTCATGATTTGAAAGCTTAATCCCTGCTGATGGCACTCTTGGGACCCGGAAGACTCTTCAGGAGGCGGGGCCTCGCGGGAGGAAGTTAGATCCCGGGGGAGTGCCCTTGAAGGGATACTGAGATCCGGGCCTCTCCTCTCTCTTTCTTTGCTTCCTGACCCCATGAGAACTTTGCTTTGCTTTATCATACACTCCCCATCATACAGCACTGCCTCAGACAGGCCCAAAGCAACAGGCCAAGCAACCGTGGACAGAAATCTTTGCAACCATGAGCCCCCATGAACTGTTCCTCTGTATGAATTGCTCATTTCAGGTGTTGTGTCATAGTGACAGAAAGCTGACCAGCACAGGACTTGGATGCCCCTAAGCACACTGTCACGAACCCCATTTTCCTTTCCAGAGAAGACTTTCATTTTAAAAGCCATTTTGTATTTTTTTATTGGGGTTTTGAATACCAGCTTCTGAGAGCCTAAAAATTTTTATGACGTCTGTCCTTTCAAAAAGCTCACATCAACGCGCCTGGCCTGTTGTTTGTCTTGGATACTTTCTGCTGGCACCTCCAACTCAACTTTCCACTCCTCTTGGATCTGCTCTGCCTAGAGAGCTTGATTAGCTACTCCCCCCTGGGATTGCCCAGGGGGACACAGAAAGAGGTTAGAGGATAGAAAGAGAGGTCAGAGTTCATCTCCCTCTCAAGAATCCCCTCTTGTCAGCTGAGGGCCGGCAGCAGCACTGTTCCTCTTTGAAGGCCACTGTACCTGCTGGATGGCTCTTTCTCACAGCTAAGCCCTCTCTGACATCTAGGAGTCTCTTTTACTTCCCTTCTTGTTTAGGCCTGGTAGTGAGAGGTCCCCGCTGACGATAATTCCAGGGTATTTCACACCTCCTGTTTTCTCTTAACCTCATCCACACTTGGGAAATAGTCTTTCTAAACTGTTCTCCATTGTCCAATTTGAGTGAGCCACCCACTTTTTTCTTTTTGCCAACGTCTGACCACCTCGTTTTGCACATCCAGTATCAGCATCCTTAAAAGCTATGAGGTGAATCCCACTGAAAATTTCCCAACATTCCTTTGATTTGAGGTGGTAGTCCACCTCAGCATAGCCTGAATCAGGCTAATTCATGCTGCCTAGTTTGTGTGACCAAGTTTGTCACTAAGGTCAAGAAGATGCATCCTATTTCTGGTAATGGGGACAGCTGGTCACTGCCTCTCCCGTTAAAAACTCCGGACACAATTTTCAACTTAATCTTGGCATCAACAGAGATGATCCAGCTAGCACAGAGCCCCAATTCCACGGCTAACGTGTCTTAGTTAGTCACTTTCTTGTCATTGGGACACAATAGCTGACACTCAAAACTTACGGAAGGAAAAGTTTAACTCATGGTTCAGAGGTCTTTGTCCCTGCTTCTGAAGAGGTGGCAGTGGTGGAAGGGCTTGGTGGAGCGCTAGAGGGAGGAAAGCTGTTCACCCCATTGTGGCCAGGAAGCAGAGTATGACTGGGAAGGAGCTGGGTGCTAGAATACAGCCCCCCAGACCACACCCCCATTGGTCCTCACCTTCCCACCGGGAAGCATCTCTTGACAGTATGTGAAACCATCATTGGAATAATCCTCTGACCCAATTATCTCCCATAATACAATCACCTTTCAAATGCCTTAAGCTTTTGGGGGACATTTTGGATCCAAGTCAGTCATAACATAAAGAAAACCAAATTTCAACAGAGTTTCTGCAAACTACTGCTTCTGGAGTTGTACTAATTGTATGTTATGTGTGCATCTCAATGTCCTCGATGTGAGGCATCTCAAGTAATCCATTTACACAAAATCCCTCGTGGGTAGCTACGTTGGCAGCCTCTGAGATGGCCTCAAATGATTCCTGCCTTTTGTGTTCATTTCTTTCTGTAACTTGCTTCCCAGAGTGTAGGTTGGACTAGTGATTTTCCTCTGATTAATGTAATTCAGCAAAAGTGAAAGGATATCATTTTTGAGATAAGTTACCATGACTGTGACTTCTGTCTTTTGGCAGGCACAGAGTCCACATATCTTGTCCTCTTTCTTGCTCTGAAGAATCAAGATCTTGCGTTGTGAGCTCCCCAGAGAAGGGCCCATGAGGAAAGAGCTGAAGGCCATTTCTGACCACACCTTGTGGGAAGATGAGCCTCGCCTGCGAGCACCTGAATGACCTTGGACTTGTATCCTTCCCCCGTGGAGACTTGAGATGAAGTCTGGTACAACAAGCTTGGGCGACCCTGAAGTAGAGAGCCCCTGTAACCCATGCTCCTGGTCTTGACTGCAGAGCTGTGAGATGATACCTGTGCATTGTTCTAAGCTGCTACGTTTTGGGATACCTGACACTACACTGCTGTGTAGATTTTACTGATGGTCACCCCAGTGGTGAGATCAAAGAGAAATTCACTGTGCAAACCTCACAACAGCTAATTAACCCACAGCAATGCATTTCAGGACGTCCTCACCCCTCTCAATGTGGAGGATGTCCTTCTCTCTTGACATTGTTCTTCAATCCTGCCACGTTGAGCTGCATTGAATATTGTCTTTCTTTGAGTTTTCAATTCTTTGCTTATTTGGCAAGGAACTTTAGTTTTAACTTCGACTTCCAAACTTTTGGACAAACTCCTCAAGGTGTTCAGCAGGCATAAAAATTATTCTCTCTGTTAACACAGCCACCTTTCTTCAGTGTAGAACAGGTTATAGATATGTGCAATATTTGTGCATAAATCTCTCTGCTTCTTCTTACACATATTTCTATTTAATAGATGAATACTATTAAAAGTGCATGCTCACAAAAATTTAATCTAGCAAGGAAAATGGCCTTATGATGTTCATATCAAGTTATCATGACATCTGTGAAGAAGTACATTCCACTGGAGAAAAGCTTCTTAAACCCCTGTGTGCTTTTTTTGACATTTCAACCAGTGTGTTAGATAAGAAGGGTGTTATGAAAATATGGTTAGCAATATTGCTGGAAAATATAATCTTGAAAAGAATTCAAGAACACATATCTATTGAGCTTGATGAGATAATTTTAGAGACTGAGGGTATGAAATCCTGGCCGTGGAACTATAGAGACCCTGCAGGGCTCCTGTTCCACAGATTTTCATGTGGTTGGTTCACGCAGGCAAATCCCGGGGGAACATAGACTTCGTTAAATACCTAGTACAGCGAGAAAGATAAATGTAGGTGTTTACATCGGTTTCAAACACGTGACCCAGTAAGTTGGAAAAAAATGCAGTGAAGTAATTATAGTAATGGTTTAAAAAAAGAAAGAAAAGCAGGGAAAGCACCAGGAGCACGCATTGTATAAAAATACATCAGCATGTGGCCATTTCTGACTATACCATCCGAGTGTAAGCCACCATCAACTCTCCCCTGGATTCTTGTAAGAACTTTCCACCTGTTTCTCCCTCTTGAACTTATATCATGCTATGGTTTGATTCTGAAATGTTCCTCAAAGGCCCATTTATTAGAGGTTTAGTCCTCACCTTGACGACAGGGGGCTGTCTTAATTATTTTCTCATTGGTGGGACGCAGTAACCAACATTCACAACTTAGAGGTGGGAAGATTTATTTTAGCTCACAGTTTCAGAATGTCACAATTTACTCACGGTGGAGGTGGAGGTGGAGGAAAGCTATTCACATCATAGCAGACAGGAAGCCAAGTGAGCAAAGAAGGGTGGGACTAGTGCATATTCTTCCAGGTTAAGCCCCAGTCATCCACCCCTTCCGGGTCAAGCCCCACTGTTCTGTGCCTTCTGATCAGGCCCCACATTTTTAATAGCACATGGCCTCATAGCTATTCCACAACACACAAATACACGGAACTTTTGGGGGGACATTCCACATTCAAGCCATAACAGGGGCAGGGGTGTTGTAAAAGGTGGGGGCTTAGTGGGTGGTCTTCTGGTCATTGAGGGTATGTCCTTGAAGGGGTAGAGTGGGACTCTGCCCCTTATACTTCCTGTTTTGCAATCCCCACATATGGCATAAAGGAAATGGCTCCTTCATCCTGTGGTCCGCACTACAGGCCCAAAGCAATGGGGCCAATTGTTTATGACCTGAAACCTTCAAAAACTGAGAAAAAATATACTTTTCTTCTTCAGAAGTTAATTACCTCAGGTATGCTGTTATAGCATTAGAAACTTGATTGACACTGCTCCCCCAGTTTTATTTCAATATAAAGGTCGAATGATTCTTTAAGAAGAATAAGCCAGACAATTATTAATAATAGTCACATTATTAATAATGGCTAAAAACCACAAATGTCATCAACTGAATAGATAAAGCAATATGCTATACAATGGAATTTTACTTAGTAATGAGAAAAAGTGAAGTACAAGAATCAGGTATAAAGAGATGAAAAGTACAATGATGATTACTAAAGCACTGAGGAGAGGGCAGAGTGGGAGGTGTTGCTCAGTGAGCATAGAATTTCAGTTTATAAACATATATTTCTTGTATTTTTATTTTTTGAGACAGGGTCTCCCTCTGTAGCCCAGGCTGGTCCTGAACTCACTGTGGAGCCCACACTGGCCTTGGACTCACTGCCATCCTCCTATCTCAGCCTCCTGGGTGCTGAGTGCTAGGATTACAGGCGTGCGCCACCACGCCTGGCTTATGTGGTGCTGAGGAATCGAACTCAGGTACTTAGTGCTTGAGTTGGTGCTTGCTAGGCAAAGGCTTTAACCGCTGAGCCAGCCCTGCAGCTCAGAATTTTAAAGGGTAGGTTCCAAAGATGGATGGTGTACTGGTGACACAACACGAATGCACGGTTACACAACTGGTTACACAACACCAACATGAAGGTATGAAATGCTGAACTATACACTGTATTAAACTGTACACTAAATGGTGAATGTGGTTAAAAAGCAAAAAGGACTGAAATCTTGTTACAGACTGCAACCTGGATGGACATTGAGTACCATTATGTTAAATGAAAGAAGTTAGTGAATGGTCTCTCTGATGTGAGAGACCCAGATCACAGCTCTTATGGAACTTAAAACGAAAAACAAAGTGAACCAGGGGAGTAGGGTGGGGAGGGGAAGTGGGGGGGGG
>PVKB01003602.1:146930-190320 GCA_004027205.1 Ctenodactylus gundi | reverse complement strand
CATCTGTTTATCATTAATTTATATTTAGAACACCAGGACTTCTCCCCATTATTTATAATACAGAGAGGGTTCTGTGAGCTACAGTCCCCCACTGCTGGGAACGCCCGAATTCATTATATCTGACTGTGCTTGGACACCATGCATGTTTGTCTGTGTGTGTAAGTAAGTGAGAGAAGAGAAGATGGCAGAGAGAAAGAGTGGCCTCCAACTCAAAGGATCATCAGTTAGTGGACAAAGGAAATTTTGCTTTCTGGAGACTTCTGTCACTCAGCCAGAGAAGCGGTATCCTCCTTTAAGAAAGAATTTTCTTGAGGATTTTTAGAAGACTGGAAGGTTACAGAAGATAGACTTTTCTCTGAGGCTCAAATTTTTAACTGCAAAATAAAATAAAAATAATACTTTCTTTATGGGCTGATTTATGCAGATTAATGACCTAACAAAGTACTTATCCTAATGTTTCCTAAAAACAATGAAAGTATTTATTTATGGATAACAGCTTTTAGGAGAGGCAAGAATGACCCAAACCAAACCAAATCCAACAAAAAGTAAAGCAAAACCTTAAATTTTTGCAACCTAAAATTTTCAGTGAACTTAGTGAAGCGGTAGATCTCTAAACGATCATTTTATTTGAACAAGTGCTATTGATATTGTATTTTTAAGTCTAGACTACCTCCGTATTCTCCATGATGAGCGGCAGGTGTAACAAGAACAGTGATAAACTCAGCACTTGGAACCACTGACTATTGTTTAAACAGGTTGGGTGAAAAATGACCTTGCTGTGACTGAAAGCAAAAGATAGTCTTAAAATATCTCATTAGGTAGATTTAGTGCTACAGGCAATAAAATGCTACCCAGGTCAAGGCAAATTGGTTTTACCTCTCTCCAAATTTCTACTCACTACCATTTATTTATAAGATTGGACCATCTGAAACTAACAATTTTTGGCCACATTTTACCTAAAAGAACTTGTTTCTTACAGCTCCATCTAATAGCTGCAGCTTCTTGTCAATTTAATTTCAGAATATTGAGTAACTAGTCATCACTGCTCTTGGAAAGAAGCCTCTTTAGTAGCATTCGGTTTGCTGTTTCTTTCTTGTCCAAGGTGAATGGCATCAGCCGGTCAAAAATCAGAGTGGGACAGACCAAAATGTGGTGACATGATGAAATGAATTTAAGAAAAAATTCTCTCCTTTGCCTTTTTTAGGGACAGTACAGCAAGGCTTCTGAATACTTTGAGCAAGCTTTTGACACAGCAGTAGAGCTTATGAGTGCATCGCTGACAGAGGAAACCAAAGTCCACTACGGGATAGCCAGAGCTCACCAGATGATGCTGACAATGAACAACTACATTGAATCTGAAGATCTCACCAGCCTTGACTACCTGCTGTCGTGGAAGGAGACCAGGAGCAGCGTTGAACTTGACCCGGTGATGGGTAAGGCTCTGGCTTTTGAAAACGCTGCTTTTGCATCATTCTGAATAGTGAAGTCGTTTTCACTGGGAAAGTTTATTCCGCCATTGATTAGTAACTTGCTTGGCAGTTTTGTTCTTATCTGTTTATTACTACATGAAGGCTGGTGTCCTTGTCTGTGCCAGATTGTACCTTCAATGTTTAGATGGCGATTTCTCCCTCCTGAGAGGTTACCATGCTTGAGCTGATTCCCCCCAGTCATCTCACATAGTCATAATACGTACTAACCGGTTGTAGGGAGTATGAAATAAGCATATGTTTTTTTTTCAAATGCTTGGCTTCATACCATTTAAAGACAAGAGGAAGGGCTCATAAATCCCAATTTGTATTCTGCACTTCCCTTACTGACGGTAGCTAATGTAGCTGATGTTCTTTTTTTTTTTTTTACCAATTTGAACTTTGAACTTGATCGTTAATTTCAAAAATATTTGACATTGTTTCTCTTAATAACTACAGTTCCTTCTGCATACTTTTCTTGTGAAGAGTCAGCGTTAAAGAGTGGATCCGAAGCAACCTAGAGGGTTCGGGTGGGGCAGCTTTGTCTTTCAAATTGGTTAGGAGCTTAATTCCAGCTAAGAACTTTAGAACAAAATAATTGGAAAGCAAAACAAATCAACACTAAATCTGAGTACTACTCAGATAGAATTTTGCAGCATTACACAATTATATGTTTGCAAATAAAATTTTATATGAAGTATTTGAGATGTTTCATATAAGCAATCAAATGGTAAAGCCTTTTTGATCTGTAAGAGGCATCTCCCATGTGAGTCAGACTCTTCTCCTGCCTCTACTTCTGTCACTTAGACAAATCAATAATCCATTTTGGTGTGAGTTTTCTCCATAGAATAAAACAGTAAATCGGGCACACAAAGATTTTTGTACACTGGAACATGGCCTCTCTTCTGGTCTCAAATTCATGGTCACGGAGTTCTCTCCACGCACTTTTCATTTGTCATATCTTGGGTCCCACCACAGCCATTTCTGTAACTGTCTTAGTTCCCCAGTGAAGCGTACAATGGGGGCCCAGGAGTGCAGGTCTGTAATTCCAGCACTCTGGGAGGCTGAGGCAGGAGGATCACAAGTTCCCTCCCCGCCTGGGAAATTGGCAACTTAGTAAGACCCTGCAACAGAATCAAAATAAATAAGTAAATAAATAAATAAAAACTGGGCTGAAGATGTAGCAAAAGCCCTGGGCTTAGTCTCCAATGCCACAAAAAGAAAAATGAAAGACAAAAAAGAACACAAGTTTCTGAAAACGAGTCCTGATTCTTGATATTCCGTACAGAAGACGCAATGTTCGACATTTACAAGGTCCCAAGTAAATATTTGTCAAATTAAATAGAATTCAAGATAAGTGTGCATTCTCTGATCATGAAGAAGCTTGCGATAACCACTTTTTTTTTAAAAAAAGCAAAACTCATCTTCCCTTGGAGAGCCTGTGATCCCACCGTGCACTGGATTACCACCCAATTATCACATGAATGAGGGATGCGACACTCGCCGAACAGGATGTTGACAAAATGAAAAAAATACAAAAATATTATTTGGAAACCTGAGCCACTTTTAAGTTTTCACCTTTTGCCTTTCTTTTTATAAAAAGGCATCTTTAATCTTGCTATTGAGGGGTTCCATGTATTCAGAAAAAAGCAGATCAGAGGCCTGGAGGATATATTATAAAAGCTGTACCTTTATCGCTGCCTCTGAGACTTCCATCCTCCAAACAAATCATTAGCTCAGAGAGCAGGCAATATTCTTTTAAGCAGAGGAACATGACCCCCTAAGGGAATAGAGCAGTGAGAGCGCGGGGTCCCCAGATGAAATAGAGCAGTGACTCACCGGCAAGCCACTGTCATCTCCGCGCCTTTCCGAGGGAGCCGGGCGCCCAAAGCACCTTCGCACTCTGCCAGCGCGTACAGGTGGTTGGATTGACTCATGGATGGACCCCTTTCCTTTTCTAGTATCAAAAGCCAGAATAGATTCTCCTCCCAAATTTAGGAATTTAAGAAAAATTCACATTTCTTGCACTTTAGTAAAATTTACTCAAGCCTGAAGCAACTGAAATCGGTGGCTCTTAAAGCTTCGGGGCCTATAAATGACTGCTGGCTTCTCCAGAATGTCGCTTACTGCTTTTACTGAAACTATTATCTTTACAATCAAAGAGAAAAATAATTTTTTAAGTGGAAAAGACTAATTCATCCTGCCTTTTGGAGGTCACAGACCCAGAGCTGGAAGAGCATCCAGAAGCAAAATCTTCTCTTACTCAACTTAATGGCAGGATAACCTAGGCATGTAATCACAGCTATTTAAATGTCAACATCGTCAGCCATGTCACTGATAATAGTTATATCAGTAACATGGTTTTAGTGCATATTCTTATTATAATCAAATCTGAGTCATATCAAAGAAAGATATGCTAATCTGGAGTATGAAAATGGATAGAGATGCTGGCCGGTCAGGACTTAAAAGATACTATATTCTGCAAAGGTTTATTTGAGGGGCAAAAATATCACCCTACTTTTATAAATAATGTAATATTCTTAAAGGAAAACAATAAAAATTATGACTCTTTCACAGCCCTTGCATTACACTGGTTTCATCTTCCACCTTGGGTTTGTTTTGGTTCTAAGTGTGTAGGTAGTTCTGGAGACTGAGCGTAGGGCCTTTGCACTGTGCTTTGTTCCAGTCCATTTTTTGGTTTAAATTTTGAGGCAGGCTCTTGCCAGGTCTCTTATTGCCCATGATGGGCTTGAATCTGTGACTACATTATAGTGCTGAGATTATAAGCCTGTACCACGAGGCCTGGCTCACCCCGGGTTTAATGTCAAACCGTCTCTCTTTCCTGTTCTTTGCTTATGTTTCTCATTCTTGAGCTCACACTCCCATAGAATGTAAAGAGCCACAGTCATATGTTAGTTAGCATGTTCTATCGTGATCAACAGCTTCTGTGTGTTTAAACAGCCCTAGCAACAAAGAGAAGGTCATGGGATGACCTGGAAGGGCAGCTAGGCTTCGCCTTTCCTTTCACCGCACATTAAATCTCTGCCCCTTAAAAAGTAATTTTAAAAATGACACAGGAAAGAAGATACTGATGAAAACTGTGAGGAAATTAAAGCTCACACTCCTGATAGCTTGGTTGCACTGACAGGGATTGTTACTCAGGGAGCCTGGTGATCTGGGTGCTAAAACCATACTGAAGCGTGTGATAGCTTTGTGAGTTCAGCAAAAGATTTCAGTTCAGTTCTCTTTAGATCGTTATCTGAGGCTCAACATAGTTCATCCATAAGATTCTTTCGTCTTGAATTGCCCGCGCTTTCTCAGCGAGGACGCTGGGACTATTAGTCATGCTCTGATGATGTAAAGTGGATTAGGAAACACCCAGCTGATGGGCGGGAGGCAGAGCTTTGAGTGTGTGAGGATGACTAACACAGCCAACACGTGGGCAGCACACTTGAGGGAAGACCCGGACATGGTTGGCACCACCCAACAGGGAAGGACGAAGGAAGACTTTGCTGGTCTGGAAGAGCTCCCATCCTCGTTGTCTCATCTGGACAACAGTCTGCCATGGCGCAGCCACCTGCGATCTCAGATTGGTGGTCACTCTTGAGGCCTCACTCTGAGGATTCCACCCTCTCCTCTGAACAGCTAATGAGTCCTCCATATACCCCTATCCATAAATGTCTTATTAGTTTTGCTTATCTACAATCATGACTGATACAGATATCTTCTTAAGTAGTACAATATTTTGTAGTCCTTAAAAGTGTTCTCATGAGCATTTCATCACAAACATAATTTTCTGTGGGCTTCCACAAAAAGGGATGTATTATTAATTCCATTATCATTATATATTAAACAACTGTAGAGATGCTGAGAGTAAGGAGTTGAATCTTCTGCTCCAATGTAAAGAGAAATTTCTAGCTATCAGATACTATGTGAAATTTTCCTTTTCCCTGCTTGTCACGGCAGAGGTTGCTAAGCCTACTTTGTCTGCAGACTCTCAATTCGCCCTTCTTTTTCCCATTCTGTGTCTTGCTTTTCCTCAGCATTTCCTCAGCCCCTGCCCTCCTCCCTGCTGTGCCTAGGGCTCCCATCCCCAACCACGCCATCCTCTTCACTAATCATTGTTCCTTTCTCATTTTCTTTACTTTGCAACGGCCTCTGTCCCCTAAATCTAGTACCATTCCTGCATCCTCTTTCCAGCTTCAGAAAATAAATTATAATATTTTTGAGCATTTTTGAGTTTTACAGAATCCTGAAATGGTACACTTGTATGACACCAAAGAATATTGTTGGTCAACACATTTACCTCCAAATGTCACCAGGAGCAGGGTAGCTAAGTCATACAATAACTATAGAAAAAAATGGATCTAGAAAATGATTGCATGTTAAACTGAAATCTGGATATTTTAGTTACTTACTGGTTGCTTGGACAAATTACTCAACATTCAAAACCTAAAGGAGGAAAGATTTAATTTAGCTCACAGTTTCAGAAGGCCTCACACAGGCCACTCATAGGCAGCAGCTAGTAACAGTAGAAGCACACGGAAGAGGTGAAAGAGCTTCCCTCACAGCACTGCAGACAGAAAGTCAAATGAAACAGGAGCCAGGTGAGGAGCAAGACTACATCTGGAGACTCAGGCAAGGCCAGAGCTTCCCCAGGAAAAAGCTGTAATAATGTTTCTTCTTCCTTCCTTTACTTAGTTCAAGCTGCTAGTTGGGGCTCCTATACTAAAAGTGGGTGCCCCTCCCTCACTTCCAGGCCCACAAGTCAGTAACACACACCTAGGAGCTCTGCTCTAATCTCAACAAGTCGACCCCAACTCTACAGGCCAAATCCCAAGCATCTGACCTTTCCACCCCGCCCCATGTAGCTCCTCAGTTATCCTACTACATCCACATACATGAGGCCTTGGTGGACACCCCAAGTCCAAACCATATAACTGGATAAACTAATCACAGTGAAAAGAAGTAAGATTTCAATTCTGTTCCTGAGGGAGTAATGGGATCAAGGTTTACACAGGAAAGAAAAAAAAAAAAAAAAAAGCAAAATGCATAGTATTTTTTTTTCAGATACTGGACAATAGGCAGCCCAGGCCAGTGACCTTGAGAAAGGGGAAGCAAGTTGGTTGAGCTGCATGATTGTCCCAGGGCTCTTCCTGGGAAAAGCTCCTAGGATGGAGTGCAGAAAGAGAAACCAAGGCAGAGCCCAGTCATCTCTCTGAGATGAGAAGGCAGATCAGGGAGTTCAAGGAGGCCAGAGTTCACAGTAGCATCTGAGAGGAAAGGGCTGCTCAGGGAGTGTACCAGAATTCTGAGTACTGGTCAGTGTGTGCACGTGAAGAGCCTATTAAAAATAAATAAATAAGCAGCCCAAAGGAGCACTTACGCTTGCACACTACTGGGAATGCTTTGTGATCTCACCACCCACGAAGACCTCTGAAAGCAGCCTTGTCAGATCTGTGGCCCACTTTTTTCTTGCCCGTGTTTTCTGAGTAAAGAGGAACTGTCATAAAATATGTAATATATTTTCTGTATGTTCGTAAGTGATAAAACTTTGTTTTCCATTATAACATTTAAAAAAGGCAAAAAAAAAAAAAAATCTAGTGGGCCACAGGTCAGATATATCTGTCTTAACGCCCTGAGAATCAGCAGGAGAAAAGGCTCTAAGTGAAAGGCTCCTTGGTGTCCCTAACAAAGCTGAAAAGTGGACTAATCTCAAACACAATGACTTCCACATTCCTTTGTTATAGTATATAACAACATTTTTTAAAGACTTTTTGGAGCACAAACAAGAGCACAGAAGTTCAGAAAAATCTAAAAGAAATGAAATTATGAAATTGAAAAACACCTAATTCATAATGCACAGCCTCCTGGGACCAGAGTTCCCAAATCATGTGCAGTGGATCAGCTGGGCTTCACATGTGGACCATCTTTTTGTTTGTACCCTTCTACCTCATCTCACAGAGGACATGACAACTCTTGCCACGTTGTCTCAAGGGTCCAAAGACATAGTGCAACCTTGTAGAAGACCCTGTTGGTTGCCTACTGTGACCATTGGAGAGATTATGTCAACTTGAAGCAATTAGGAACTGCACCTGGTTTAGGGTTTGGGAACCACGCCTAGATTAGGGAATTAGAAACCAACTTGGATTACGCAGTTAAGAACCAGCCCGGATTAGAGTGTGCGTGATTTGTGGGCCAGTGAATGAGGGAAGAACACCCACCCAGATGTGGGAGGTCCAATTGGGAACTTGAATTGTATAAAAGGAAGGAAGAAGGAAGATTGTTACAGCTTTTTCCTTTGAGGAGAGACTGGACTTGATGGGAATTGGCTTCCTGTTTGTGACGTCGTGAGGAGCTGCCTCCACCGCCTCTTTCATGTACTCCCATTGCTGTTCCCCTCCCCTGAGTGGACTGTGACCCTTTGAAACTTTGAGTGAAAATAAACTCCTAAATCTGTGGATGTCGGTTATTGAGTCACAGCAACGAAAAAGTCACTGAGACACCTATCCAGTGGCCATCACCCAATTTTCTACTTGCCAACCGAATGCTGGTATTTTCTCACCCTTCAAATTGCCATGGCCCAAGGGGAGATGAAGATTTTTCTCATCTCCAGTGGTTGAGTGAGTGCTGTATAAACCAGCCACTGTGATACTTGTTAGGTGACAGCTGAAGCGGGTATATGTGACTTAAATCTAATTAAAAGATACGAGAGAATAAAATCTTCCAAGGAATTCCTTTTTTTGTTGTTGTTAATGAGATTTCTATCATTGCAACAAATACCTAACTTAAATCAAAAGGAGGAAAGAAGTGCTTATTTTGGTTCAGTTTCTCAGGTGTCAATCCACGGTTGGCCTGGTTGCTTAGTGAACAATGGTGAGGCATAGTATTATAAGCAGCAAGAGCATGTGGTAAAGATAACTTTTTTATTTTTTTGAGACAGGGTCTCAGCTTTGCAGTCCAGGCTGGTCCTGAACTTACTATGTGGCACAGGCTAGCCTCAGACTAACAGCAATTGTCCTGCCTCAGCCTCCTAAATGCTGAGATTACAGGTACGAGTGCCATCAAGCCTGGCTTATGTGGTGCCGAGGAATTGAACCCGGGGCCTTGTGCTTGCTAGGCAAGTGCTTTAAAAGCTAGGCTGTGCTCTCGACCCCAGCTGTTTGTCTCATAGTGATCAGGAAGCAAAAAAGAGAAGAAAGAGATAGGTCCCAACCCTCTCTTCAAAGGTTCTCCCTAAAGACCTAACTTCCCCTGTGCTCCACGCTGACAAAGTCCCACAAGTTCCCTGTGGTGTGACAGGCTTTGGACAAAACTGTTAACATTTAGGCCTTTGGAGGACGTTTAAGACCCAAACCATAGTAGTTTCCTTTATTCTTAAAAGGGAGCTTAGAGCACAGAGACTCCCTTTTTGCCTGACTTGAAACATTGATGTGAGGATATGCAGTGCCTAGAGGTACTGTGCCAAACTTACAACTCAGCTTTCAAAGTGCTGAGAGGGCAGCAAGAAAAGGGGGAAGGATCTAGATGCTTAAAGACCTCCCTGGATGATACACTAATCAATCGTGTAGTTACCACCACTTTTTAAAAATAGGAAATAAGTTTCCCTGTTTTTTCTCAATTAACAAATGAAAATCCTACAATATGTATTGTACCTAGCTCAGTGCTTTCAAATATGTGTCATTTAATTGAACTAACTACGCTATGCGTTACCTCACGTAGTTATTTTTGGGGTGAGAACACTTAAAACACTCTCCTAGTGATTTCGGCATACATTGTTCTTAACTGCAGTCATCACGTTGTACAATAGATCTCTGAACTCCGTCCTCCTATCTGAGAGTTTGAATCTTTTATCTAACTTGTCCCAGCCTCTTTCTCTGTTTCCTAAGTCACGTTTAGCTGAGGTTGCTCTTCCTTGGGGCTGATGCCATTCTGACTAAAGTGCCAAATGATGCCGACCGTTGTCTAGCACAGAGGAGCAGATTACTGCTGCCCCAGCGGTGAGTGTGACACGCAGTCATGGCAGGAAGCCTGAACTCACTCTGTAGCCCAGCCAGCCTGGCCTTGAATTCACAATAATCCTGCCTCAGCCTCCTGAGTGCTGGGATCGCAGCCATCCACCATTGCACCCGGCATACGAGGTCGTCGGGAATTGAAGGGCTAGGCAAACACGCCAGGCGCTGTGTTATTCCTCCAGCCCTGGATAACTTACTGTTTACAGCTTAAGAACATTAAGTTCATTTAAAACAGGCAAGAATTCAAAATCTGATATTCTCTCCAAATGCCAAAGATATCTCATGTTCCTACTTATCATCCCTCCTCCTGACTTAATTCCTTTCCTCATGAGAAAACCTGTATCTTCTGGGCAGTGAAATCATAAATGTTTTTAAGTGGGTCTGATTGAACTAATTGATACCTCCGTAGACCTGAAAGTCCTTTAACCTAGTCAGGGTAACTAGGAGGTAATTTTTTGCTTGTTTCTTTGTTTAACTAGAAGATTACCGATGACCAAAACTTACGTCAGTTGATATAAAACATGATTTATTAAAGTCATTTAGGCAGTAGAAAACAAGATAATTTCGTACTATGAAACTAACATGTGGATCAGTCCTGTAAAATCCGGGGTCTACTTTCAATTTCCATCTCTCCATACTGTCTCTGAATTTCAAAGTTTTACTTGCTTCATCTTTTTATAAAAACAAAAATATAGAATTTTTATTTTTTATTTTGACACAGCATCTCACTGAGTCATTAAGTTGACCAGGCTGGACTTGAGCTTATGATCCCCTTGCCCCAGCCTCTCAGAGTTGCCAGAATTTTTAAATGGTGAACACGCGCTGGTGAATCTAATGAAAGTTTAAATCTCTCTCATCTCTTCATAAGCATTTGTGCTTGCAGTTTCGGGGTTCAGCAGTCATTAGCACAGGAGGTACAGGTGTTCTTGACAAATGAGAGAGTGCAAATCCCAGTGCCTTGCCACTGGCCAGGACTCAGGGACTGTCAGGCAGAACTGTCCTTTGCCGCAGTGGTCATGAAGGAAGCTTTGCTAGGGGCGGTGGAACCCTGTTTACTTTCCATGTGGAGAGCATGTGCCTAGGCAAGTCTTTCCTGCCTACCTGGTGGGCACAGAACACCCCCGTTGTAGTGAACCCCTGCGATATGCACAGCTGTTGGTCACTGCAGCTTCCTTTCGCCTGCCCTGAGGGTAGGAGCTCCAGGATTCTCCATGACAGCTGCTCTCTGTCCATCTGTGGGAGAGTTGGGACAGCTGTTTCTGTATGTTACAGGTTATAAAGCATGTTCATAGTCTGCGGGTCTGCCTGAGTGTTTTTCCCCCATTTTATTGATATGTATTGGTGCAAGATTTAAGGTTTACAATGAAGTTGAGGATTTTGTGCACATACGTATCTTGTCAAGGTGACAAGGACTTTCCCACTCTCCTTTTGTCCCTCCCCCTCCCCGTCCCACCGACCCTCCCCCCCCACTCCTCTGTTTCATTTTGTTTTTTGTTTTAAATTCCATAAGAGTTGTGATCTGCCTGAGTGTTTTAAGAATCAGAGACCCTGAAGATCCTTTGGGTTTGTTGCTGTTGTTGTTATTTGGTTTTTGTTTGGTTTTGCCTCTATTTCTAGTCACAGAAAACAAATCTAAAGAGACAAACAGGATACAAAGTGACAGCATGTCTTCTTCATATACTCCATGCTAGTGTCTAGAAAGTACAAGAAGCCCCTTAGCTTTTCCACTAATCTTACTCAAACCATAACAGGTTGTGCAAGCATTTTTCTAATAAATATGAAAAAAGAGTCCAGAGAGTCCACTAGCTTCTGAAACTGTTAATAAAGTAAAACAATTCCAAGGGGGAAACATGCTGAAAATGACAAATCAATACCTAATTTGTAACTACAGTTTAAAAGAAAAAAGCAGAACTTGAACTTGAATTTCCTCATTCAAATACAGTTCACCCACCTTCATATATTTTCTACAACACAAGTGACAAGTTGCTTCCCAAAGAATAAAGCACTTCTTCAGAAGCTTGTGCTCACTTCATTGGGAAATAATAATGTAGCTGTAGATCCCTCGGGTTGAAAGCTCTGATTTTTTTCTTCTTCTTCTTTTTCTTTTATTTCCCCCCTCTGAGAATCTCCTTCTCTATCTGCTGCCTTGGTTCAATAAAAGAGAATTCTTGATTGCTCAAACAAAAACTATACTTCTTTCAGATTCTGCTCACACTTCTTGGTAGCTGATGGTATTACCAACCTTAACTTTCCAGTGTGCACTGAGCTCGCTCCATCCAAGAAAAATGTAGCTGGGTTTCTCTACTTTGGTTCTGTTTGAATTTTGTCTTTAATTACTGTTGGGAAAGTTTATGACGACTTGGTTGGTTGGTTAAACCATAGAAAACCAGAATAAATGCCAGAACTTAATCAGGAGAAGGGTTGGGGGTGAAGTTATGGGAAAATTCAGTTGTCACACGCTTGTGTTTGTCATATTTCCTAAAGAAGGTGTCTTCCCTCTACTCCTAACTATGCCCTTTTATTTCTGGTCATGGATTCCATGTAAATGTATCACTGTAGCTAAATGCTTTCTACCTCTATCAGAATTTGAAGGCAAAAATATTCTATGTGTTTTCCACCCTTACTTGGAGATTTTGTTAGGAAAGTTCTTGTGATTCCTGGTTCATAAAATTTCTTCTGAGTGAGAAAATGACATTGCCACAACATTTAAAGTATGACAGCATTCATGACATAAGTTTTGCTACTTCTAATTATTTGTAAATGTTACCTGATTGGGACTTTTTAAAAATTATATTCGTGGACCTGGA
Source organism: Ctenodactylus gundi (assembly GCA_004027205.1). Lineage (NCBI taxonomy): Eukaryota > Metazoa > Chordata > Mammalia > Rodentia > Ctenodactylidae > Ctenodactylus > Ctenodactylus gundi. The sequence continues at coordinate 178,032 of PVKB01003602.1, read as the reverse complement.
ATACACTTTTCTTTAAATCATTTTACTATGTCCTCCCTTATATTTTTAACTCCCAGAGAAGAGTAGATGTTCCATAATCTAGATTTTTTCTGTGAAGAACAGCCTTTTAGCAATGACTTACAGTGCCTTATAAGTGATATCTGACTTGAATACCAATCCTTGGATAAATATTTCACTTCTCATGAATCGTGTCTACCTCTGGGGGATGAGCAGAGCGTGCTTAATTTGGGAAACACTGGGCAGAATCTCATGAGAAAAAATAAAGGTCTGTTTCTTAATTGTAATGCCAGTCCATCCTGATCAGTGTCTTGACCTTCCTGAGATAAGTCTTTGGATTGCCATGAATGTACTTGAATATATTTACTTTGTGAACTCTCTGAACTTCTGTAGCAATGAAATACATATTAAAAGCACTAACCAATATTCACCATGTCCAAATCCTTTACCACTACCATGTGTTTAGATTAATTTCTCCCCTTCGCTTCATCCTAACCTTCCATCAGAAATTCTGAGCAAATACATGTTTTTTTTCACCATGCCCTTTAAGGCAAACAAAGTTGGACTTTGTCAAACCAATAGGGAAAACTTTTAGTTCATTTAAGCACTGTGCCTTCAAGGAACTACATGTATTGATCCCTAGCATGAAATTAGGTACCAAAAGAGAAAAAGAGAACTTAATTTTAGTCTTTAGTAAGTCAGATTTCATTGCAGTGAGGCTGCATCTCATTGTATCAGCCACTGATAAAGTCTACCCCGCACTCTTACCAAAGGAAGTTTGGAACGTTTTCAAAAGTGTTCTCCCCTTATTAGATACTAAGCTCCCAGGGACAGATACATAGTTTTCAAGTCTTTATGGATTTTAAATTTAGATATTAAAAATAAAAATTTACAAAAATAAATGAAACAAAGATGCAAGATTCATAATGAAGAAGAAAATTGGTTAAGAAATCACATGAAATGTAGGTCAAAATAACTATCATAAATTTTTGAGGTTAATATTTACACCAGGTAGATCTCTTGGCCCAAGGTTTTATCATCATCAACTAAGAGAATTATGAAAGCAGAGAAATGCACTATGTAAGAGGCAATCATTAAAGTTATGTCCAATTTACAAGATAACAACACTTCTATTACAATACTAAAAAACTACTTGCACACAATGTAAGAAAAAGAAACTTTTTTCAGAAAACTCTTACACACAGATGGTTGGATGGATGCTGTGATTTGATCATAGGAATATGCCCTAACAATATGCAGGTCCCAAAAGCAGCATTAGCTGCCTCTCAGCTGAATCAGTTCTCTTGTCCACCTGCTTTCATCCAGGGCATTCCTTTGTGATCTTATTTGAAAATTCATGTGATGAAATGTGAGTATAGTATATTCCCTAGTAATTTGATTGACAGGAAATAGAGAACAAAACATTACAAGCACTGCTTTTTAATAATTTATAATTACTAATATGAATCTACTAAGTTTAGGCACCCAATTATATGACTAATTATGTTTAAAATACAAGTGGATGCTTACGGAGATGACCGGGCCCTGAGGCCCTTCCAGTGGGTTCTGCTGTCTCATTTAACCATGCAAATGTTATTAAGCATTCCTGGCTAAAAATTTTCAAGCATGTGCAAGTGTAATTGCATAGATAATTATGCATAATTCTGCCACTTTTCATATCTAAAATAGAAAATTTTCTCTTAAATATCAGCTTTCTACTGGATAGCTTTCTCAGTATACATGCAGCTAACAAAAGGCAAACAGACCTATGTGGGCCTTCTGCTCCATAAGATCTCTTCTTAATTCTTTTGCACGTCAAATTGAAGAAAAGGAGTGAAAAATCAAGCCGCATGATAAAATTAAAGCAAATTTTAAATAACTACAAGTGAAACAATTTTCACAAATACATCCAACTGGAACTATACTTTGGTGGTTATACCTATGATGTAATCATGCTTATGTGAGCCTAAGTCAGCATAAATATTATACAAACTGACGGGAATATACAAGAACTGTCTACGAATAAAAAACATAGATGTTGAATCCTTTAAGCTTGCATATACCAAAGCCAAGTTTTACATAATAGCAGAAAATGTGCAGGAAAAATAATTGGCAGAATATATATATTGGCGGATTAATTTATTTCCTAAGAACCATTAAGGGAGCGGTATGATACAGAAGCCTCATGCGGGATGTTGTACAGTCCTGTATCACTGGCTCCTAATGGACAGTTAAGCATGCGTGCAGCTGATTGGTGAATTCCGGTTCACATAACTCCTTCTAGCTGCAAGGGAAGATGGGAAAGTGAATATCTTTTCAAAAGCTACAGTGATAACAAGTCTCAGTTTCCCACTTCCCATTTATAAAGTAGGGAACTTCTTAAGCATGGAAATACAGTCTTAAGTGCTGGGAAGCAGCCTGTAGAAATAGTTCTAAGTGCAGTGAAAAAAAAAAAATTAGAGCAGAGTAAGAGGATAGAAAGAGATTGGATTTACAAAAGGCTTTTTGAATTCTTTTTCTTTGTGACTTTGGATTTATTTTAATCTGAAAAGGTCATACAAGTACTACCTTTTTAAAATCACTTTTATTTGTACATGTTTGCAGTACATGTTGATTACACACAGCTTGGTAATTTGGGGGCAGGGGGTACTGGGGATCAAGTCCAGACTATTGACTCTGGGCTACTTTCCCAGTTCTTTTTTTATTTTTGATTTTGAGACAGGGTCTTGTTCAGTTGTTGAATTGCCCAAACTGGGCTCAAACGTTGGGTCCTCCTGCCTCAGCCTCCCAAAATGCTCAGGCCTGTACATCTAGCCCAGCTTTGATCCTTTTTTATTTTCCTTCTTGCTCCTTTGCTTCCCTCCCTCCTCATCCTCAGGTCACCTTCCCATATCCAAGAAGTCTATCTGCCTGTTTCTTATCTTCTCTCCTTTATTTTTCCATTTTGGTCATTTATGTTTTGGTTTTCTTATATAAGCAAAGCCACTCAGTACTTATCCTTTGTTTTTTTTGGTGTAGAATTTACTTCCCTAGGCATTATGGTCTCAGGGTGTATCCATTTTCCTTCAAATGATTCAAACTTACATTTCTTCATGGCAGAGTAATACTCTAGTATGTGTATATACCATGTTTCCTTTATCTCTCTATCTGCCGGTGACAGCATGTCAGTTTCATAAGACCATTCCATTCAGGCAATGTGTCAGCTGCTTCCAGGACTTAGCTATTATGAGTTCACAGCTTTACACATGAGTATGCGTGTGTCATTGCAAAACGATGTCTTTGATTCTTTTGGAAAGATACAAGAGCTGTAACTGATGAAGTGGGATTTCTCTTTTCAGTATATTGGTGCAACTTCACACTGATTTTCGTAGCGAATGCACCCTAACACAGTCCCATCAACAAAGCAGAAGAGGGTTTTTATTTTCCTCGCGTCCTTACCAGCGTTTGTTGTTCACTGAGTTCTTGTGGATAATCATTGTCCTAGTTACATTTTTCGTTGCTGTGACTCAATACCCAACATCTCCAAATTTAGGGGAGGAAAAGTTGATTTTAGCTCACAGTTTCAGAAGGTCACAGTCCACTCAGGGGCGGCCGGCAGCAGTAGGACATGGCAGAGGCAGAGGTGGAGGCAGCTCCTCACGACATCACAAACAGGAAGCCAAGTCCTCTCAAGTCCAGGCTCACCTAGTCTAAGAGGACGGTCATGGCATATATGTCCTTCCAGGTCCCATCCCAGTGATCGGCCCCTCCTGGATGCAGGTGTGGAAGGTATAGTAGTCCTCCACGGCATGTCTATAATCCAATCTACATGCCTATAATCCACTTTACACGCCTGTAATCCAATCTACATGCCTGCAGTTCACCCCTCCAGACCAGACCCCAATCTCCCAACAGCACATGGTTCCATAGACCATCCATAACATCCAAATGCATGAGACCTTTGGGGACATTCCAAACCACAATGACCATTCTTACTGGTAAGATGAATCTCAGTGTTCTTTTGATTTGCATTTCTCTGATAGCCAAAATGTTGACCATTTTTTCATTTACATATTATGCGTTTATTTATGCTTCTTTGAAAACTGTCTGCTTATTCAAACTGCCCATTTTTTTTTAAATCAGAGGACTATTTGAAAGTGCAGATTCCAAGAAGCTCTCAAAAGAGGAATGATGGGAAGTGAAACCTGGTTGAAATATTTGGAAAATGGGGAGGAAGTGAAAAACCGTGCCTGCTCAAGGAGCAACAAAAAGCCAATATGGCGAGAGAAAGCTGAGTGAAAGAGGAAAAGACCAGAGCGGAGGGGCAGTCAGTTCACTCAGTCCTTGTACTCCTTTTGATGACTTCGGATTTTATTCCACTTGTGATGTGAAATAGTCATGGAGATCCAAGAAAAAAATTCAGATTGCCCCACCCAAAATCACTTCAGCTGCTTTGTATAGGATGGGTTGCACACAAGAGGCCTTTGTGACTACCAGCTACCACAGAAACACGCTCTGCCTTGTGACCTAGACTGTGAAGGGAGGGAATTGAGAGCTTGGCGAATGACACCACCACCCGCGAAACGCTGGCATTTTGTTAGCACATTCTAATTCAATGCAAACTCCTTGTGTTTTAATGATTTTAAAGAATTTTTAAATTGGAGATCCATATGAGGAATAAATGACATTGAATTTAGAAATATTCTTGGTGATTTGAGGTAGTCAGCTTCATTTTCTTCTGATATACAAGTGCTTTAAGAGACTGTGGGAAACTAAACTTCAGGCTAAACCTGTAGCAGTTCCTCAAGGTGCAGTTCAAGGGCCTTCCATGAAAACTACAGCGGTGGAGTTATTATAAGTGTGTATTCCAGGCACCTCAGAATTATGGAATCTGGGTCTGTAGTGACAGGACTTGAAAATCTGCTTTTTAAAAGCTCGCCAGGTGGTTCTAGTATGTAAGCATTTTTCCTAAGTGTTTCAATCCATTAGGTGTTATTGAAAGTCTCATTGGTCCTCATGAATACTTTCTATTGTCAGTGATACTGGTAAACCCCAAAGCGGGCTTGAGATAGCACTTCCCTAACACAAAACTTATCAAATTGTACTTATAAATTATATGTGTGTGTGTGTGTGTGTGTGTGTGTGTGTGTGTGTGTGTCTGTGTGTGTCTCAATACAATTTTTATAAAAGTTTTTTTTTAAAGAATAATATTATCAGCCATGTTGGTACTGCTGGGTGTCACTATAAATTCATATGTGAACTGTAAAAAACACTTCAAATCTATGATTTTATTCAGTAAATTCATGACTTCTCCTCCTTCGGATATCTATCTTAAAATGAAGTCAAATTTTTTTGAGCTCCCTTCCTCTTTAATTCCTATGCTTCATCAATATTTGACTTCATAACTTACCTGAAATAGTTTACTTCATTCAGGCACTTTTTCTTCCACTTTTAGATGTTCTGAAAATTTCACTTGCCTAGAGGCCCACCTACCCACGTGGAATGATACTAAATATCACCTAGCCCAAATCCACAGTTCTAAGTGGTACATGGCAACACTGTAGCTTTTCACGGACTTGATTTTAATTGTGGTCAAGTGAAATTTTTTTACCATGTCATTCTATATAGGTGCATTCTTTATTTCCCCACTAGACTGGAGCTTGAAACCCAGTGTATTTTTGTTTTGCTTTTTTTTTTTTGACTTTGAGACTGAGTTTCAGGAAGTTATTAATTTTTTAAGTTTCCCAGGTTGGACTAGAACTTGGAATCCTTCTGCCTCAGCCTCCCTGAGTGCTGGGATTACAGGCCTGCACCTCAACATACAGGTTAGATGCTTCCTCTTAAAGAGAGTTTTCAAAGTATTATTAACATGTGTGGAGAATACTTCTCCACTTAATTTAAAAATGACACAATCGTGAAATTCTCAATCAGAACCTGTATTATAAGTGACAAGTCTGTAAAATCCGGCTCCAGTCTGGCACATGTGATGCTGTGGTGAATAATGAACTTAATGCATAATCTTATACAAAAACAACTTTACAAAATGTTTTTCCATTTCAAATTTACTTCCACCGTGGATGGAAGGATTACTGTTTCCTAGGTAAGTGAGATCGCTGTGGTGAAGCTTATCATGGGGGCACCGTCCTCAGCCCTTGGCCAAAGCAAAATATTCTGACTTATAAGATTGTACGTCAAAGGAGTCACCTCCAATCATTTCAGCTTCACAAACACAAAGGGGACAGAGTTCTTCTGTGTTCGTGAGAAAACATGGGGTTAAGGTGGACTGTATTTCAGGAGCACTCAGTTGACTTGGTCTGCGGCGAAAGGCTGCACAGTCCCAGCTAATGACTTGTAAGTTCTGAATCCTCAGGTCTCTCAGGTGGGTTCAGTCAATCAGTTTCAGCAGAATGATGAAAAGGATGAGATAAAATAAACTGACAGTTGCTACTCATCATAGGCAGCAAGCTGCACCCAGGCAGCTGAGACCCTGGGAGCCCTCTCTTCTAAACAAAGGCTTTCACTGCAGTGAGCAATGAACTCCGAATAAAAAAAAAAAAAATGGGAGCAGATTGGCAGCTGGTGACCGACAGGAGGAGGGAAAGGAGAGAAACAGGGAAACACAGTAATTGTTGGCTAATTAGAGGCCATTCCCCCCTACTTAATACCAACCCATTAAGCAGAAAACACTTTTCATCCTTCTCCTGGCTACGTATGACACCATACTCGGATCAATACCCCCGACTGGCTGCGTCAGTGCCCACAAATGAGCACAGTACAAGTTTAAGAATGCGGTAATTGATTTGGGACAGGGGAACGGCAGCTTTCACAGCCTGTTTTCTGAAGATACTAATGCAGTGTTTGTGAGGCTGAGATAAAGTCATCCTACCTCTAACGTGAGAGCTGTCAAAAGCTGACAAACAGGAGAGGAAACATCGGAGTGCCGGAGTTACTTGGGCCCCAATAGTGAACAGTTGGGTAAATCAGTTTCTCCACTTTGTGGAGAACAAATCGAATATTTGGCTTAAATATCTTAACTACCAGTACTGCTGTTTTCACTCTGGACCCACTGGAACACACAGCTACTCACACACTCCACAATTCCTAAGACGGCACACGTAGAGGACGACAGGGACGCTGCAGTCCCACTGTCCTACCTCTCTAATGCTGTGCTGCTTAGCCTTGTTTCTAAGCATACAGAAATTTCTCTCAACAGTCTAAATAAGCTACTGGAAATTTCTCCTAATGCACTAAGTTGCTCTCCGTGTACCACCACACTGTTTTGAACAGTTTCACATCCACACTACATAAATTTGGTGGCTCTCAATGCTTTAGTTGAAAAAAATGTGTCGATTTAAAATGTTATTTTGGTTTGGTCTAGCTGTATAATTTTTCTAAGTATTAGGTTTTCTTTTTCTGAGCTTAAATGTCTGCAGATTTTCTAACTGATATTGAGTTACCTCTTTGCTTCCTTCTGTGCCATTTCTGGGAAACTGATCACAATATTAGTCAAATGCTTATGGATGTTGGACTAGGGAGTACAAAGGAAAGCAAATTGTTCCGTCAAAGCTATGTCAGAATAGCTAGGGAAGAGTTAAGGAATCAACAGGATTTTAGAAGCAAAAAGTTGAGTTCATTTTATAGAAGGTTGCTATAGAGGCTGCCATGGGCTTTCAGAGTACGACCTTCCTTTGGCGAGCAGTTTTGGAACTAATGCTGCCTAGAAGCAGCACTGATACTGTTGCTGGCCAAGAGCACAGTGCCGCAATGTCAACCACGTGCATCAAAGGGTGAGGTGAGATCCACATGACTCTTTATCCAAAGTGAATAGAGTAGACGAAATCTTAGAGGTTGACTCCACTGCGTTATTTGAAGCATGTATTTTGAATGCAGACACCATTATTATCCAGAGGACTGTCTAGGAGCACCAGGCTTTTATAGAAAGTCAGACACCAACCAGCCACATTTTCTGCATGGTAAGAGGGGGCACTAGAGCGAGAGTGTTCTTGCTTTCAAATTATGGCCTGATTCCAAAAAACAGCCCCACTTATCAGTTTTACTTCTCCAGAAAAATTTAAACTAGCCTTTGTCGATTTTTCCAAGGAATTGATAGAAAAATTCTTCTGGCCTCCACAAGCTTACTGTTTCCATTAGAAATGTGTATGTGTGTGTGAGAGGGCATGTGTAAGACATGTATCACATATAAAATATGTGTATACATGATGTATATTCTTTAATAACTCAATGCTAACAGAAATACCAGTACTACTACTTTAGTAACCTTTAGGTAAGTGCTTAAAAATCTTGTTTCAGATTTACCACTAGTAAAATGCAAAATATATTAAATTAACATTAAATACTTACATTAATTAATATTACAAATGATATCAACATGATTTTAAGTGAATTAACAGAAGAATTAATGGAAATGGCAAATCCCTTATTACAAAACTACAGTTTTGGTTCTGAAACGAGACAGCTTAAAAAACATATGAAACTACTGCTGGGAAGTTATAGAAGCCTAATGAGAAAGTTTAATCATTCAAAGAATGTGACGCATGAGTAAAGATTGAGATTCTTCAGGCTTTGGGAAATGGAATTTTTCTAACGACATAGTAATTATGTCCAAGGAGATATTAACAGCGGCCCTCCATGTTGTCAGAGAATACAAAGAAGAGAAACTCACAATTATAGTGAAGAGATGCGCTTTGAACCTGTTTGTCGATTAGTGTAGCAATACTTCCCTAACCCATCAGTCATGCTCTTGTGACTTCCACAAGCCACACATCTCTCCAGTGCTATTGTTTGGGAAATTACAAACTATGTTATAGGAAAGTGTGTGCACCCCTCAATAACAACATTAAAACGAAAGCAGCAAGTTATCAACAGACACAATGACATCAATAAACCACAGCTGAAAATAAGAAAGTTCAAACACAAATACACACACACACACACACACACACACACACACACACACACACAATTCATACAAGCATGGAGCAGTGTGGGGCCACTTGATGTGGGGACCAAGGGGCCTGGGAACTTTTTTGTAGAATTATGTAAAAGAGTATGTTAGAGGTTTTGTCTGTTTTGTTTTCTTTTGCTTTTTTTGCTTTTATTTTGTGGTACTAGGGATTGAGCCCAGGGCTTTCATCCCTGAGCCATGAGTTATGTCTCCAGAACATATTTATTTCTAATTTTGAAACGGGGCCTCACTAAGTCATTGAGTTAGTCAGGCTGGGCTTGGACTGTGATCCTCCTATGGAGTGCTGGAATTACAGGCCTATCCCATCATCCCTAGCTAAACTGTTTTAATTTTTTTTTGTTCGGGTAATACTTAAATTACTTAAAAAGCTTTCAATTTACCTTCCTGTATGATAGTAGAAAAATGATGGGGAACCATGTTTAATGTACTAAATATTATATTTATATATTTTTATAAATATCTCTTGGTATATAGAGAGAAAATATACAATATGTTTTTCATAGAATATATATATACATATATATATATATATATATATATATATATATATGTGTGTGTGTGTGTGTGTGTGTGTGTTTGTGTGTGTGTGTGTGTATTATACCTGTGGTTATAGGTCCTTTCTCAGTTGAGAAAACCAGCTCACATTGCTGAGCAAGTTGTCAAACAAACATTCTGTGGGTCTTTAGGAAGGTTAGAAGTAGAAATGAGTCTCATGCTGCCAGTCATAAATATCACTGGAGAGTAAAACCCTAAGTTAATCCCTGTCTTAAATTTTCATCAATTCACAGATCCATCTTTCTCTTTTCAATCTTGAAAGAGAAACTGAGATACTTTTGTTAAATGTCTAAGGTAATTTTCTGAAATAAATGGTACTGATTGGCAAAAATTTTACAAATTGAATATGAGAGCTGTTCCGATAAGATGTTCTCTAGATACTGTGCTGCAGTCATTCTCCAGCTGAACTTTATCTCTTCTTGTTAAGAAGCACCAAAGACCCAACGAGCTGTTGAGACCATGAGTTTTTATGCCGATGCCTGTTTTATGTGGCTGCCCGTCTCAGGAGCACAGGTGAGGGTGTAGCAGGTCATTCTAGATTTCTGTTTTACGCTCGGACGTTTTCCCATTATGCTCCAAGAGCTGTTCACTCTGAGCGGTTAGAGACTTTCTTTGCCCCAAATTTGCTCAAGCTGCTTCCTCCTTCTGCTCCCCAAACAAGGATTTTCAGTGGCTGATTTACTTAGAGGTTGGGTCCTCATGCATTGAAAAAATGAAGAGGACAGAGAATGGTTAAAGAGGCTTACATGTTGTGCATGACCAAAAAGAGAGGGCAGGGGTGAAGCCTGTAGAAGAACTCCCTAGCACTGAAAATGGTATGAGGTCATGGACACGCCAGTTCGCCTGATTTAATTGTTCCACGACATACACACAAACCAAAGCATCATCTTGCACACATAAATATATAATTTGCCAATTTAAATGAATAGAAGAGATTGTGATATGATATGTTGGATTGTGGTGGTATTTGAAAAATGAAAATACAGATTGTCCTTTCAGATGATCTGCATATTTGCTGATATTTACTTGTTTACCTAGGCACAGAAAAATTGATTCTATTTGTCCTTTTCCACTCTTGCAGATGTTTTTCTATGTTATAGGATAGCTTTCAAAACACTATGCTAGTCATAATTCTTTATCATGAAATGCATTTTGCATTGATATAAAAACGTTTTCATGGATCACTATCATTTGTTTTTTACTAAACAAAACCAATTAAGCTGCTTGTTGCATTGAATAAGGTATTTGCTAATTTAATTCCCTAAATTTCTCCTACAAAGTAATGTCAGGAAACTAGCTACATAATACATATTTTACATACTTTTATCAGTACTAGGGATGTAACCCAGAGTCTTATACATGCTAGACAAAGCTCTACCACTGAGCTATATTCCAGGTTAACATTTTGTATTTAAGTAACTTTTTAGAAATGTGATTAATCATTTTATTTTGATTTTTATCATTAATTATCAAAAGGGAAAGCCTTTTGATAATTAATGCACTTGCAACAATGTTCATTGTACATAATAATATTTTCCATATACATGACCAAGACATAATATTTAATTTTTATAAAATAATGAACTAAATAGATTACTTTAAAAAGTAGTTACTTTCTGTACCATGATATCAAGGAAGGGACCCATGGGAGAAAAAGTAAGATTACTGTGAATGAATGAAAAAATATGCTACAGGGTGCAGGTTTTAGTGTCTTCTTGGTGGAATAAATTACAATATTAGAAATCAGTTTGCAGAAATAAATTTAAAGATAGATTTGTAATGGACAGTTTGTACCTCAGGACTCACAAATGAAGGTGTTGCATCTTAAATACTTTCATCGTAGAGTACGTGTTCTCGTTGGTTAATGAGCATATTCAGTAGCTGGCACTCTTTGGGGTTGCTTACTTGCTTTCTTGTGCAAATTGGCCTGCAGATTGGCTTCCAATTATTATTTTAGGGTTTTGTTCAATGAGTCTCAGAAGTCAAGGCATTCTCTTAGCTATCAGAATCTTCACCAGGCTTATATTACCTCTGAGCTTTTATTGCAGAAATTCTTTAATACTCCATGTGTGCATAAAAAGATCCTTGTGGTGAGGCGCTCTTTGTGCATGGTGGGGTGGATTTGATTTTCTCAAGATACTGAAGTGAGAACATTTCAGAGTACTACTACAACAAAATTTCATTTTCTCGCAGTCCCATAGTAGAGGTAAATAACTAAAGATAATGCAGTATTGCAATAGCATGCTAGTGAGCTTAACTTATAATGAAGTTCTTCTGGAACCAAAATACAGTGGGTTGGTTTTAGGTAATGCTTGCGTTTATTGAGTGAATCTTTCATAGTGTTGTCCTTACATTAACTTTATACTGTGCTGAGCAAATTGTATGGTCTACCAACTTGTCATGTACTTTTCAGGATTTTTAATCTTGAACTCTAAAAATACGTGTGTTTTCAACCATCATTTGTTCAGAGATATTGGGATTTGGTCATATTTTTATTGCATCTTCAAAATCAATCAAAAGTCTTTTTTAAAGAATTTTTTGTAAGAATTAGATTCTTTTAATCCATTTTCTCTAGGTTAATATGAAAATTATCTCATTTGAATGTGCAGCAATCTAAATGCTCTTATCAGATATATATTTTTATTGAGAAAGAGGTCAATTTCTGTAATACGGATTATCCAATCTAGGAATTCTGCTATTTTCGTAGGATGATAGACCTTGTTGTATGATTTTTTTGTTCCAGACACTATACTAACAGGTATGTTTCTAAATATACACCTATTTCTAGAAAGGAGGACATTATTACAAAGCAAATCATACCTGGCACCATTCTCCTTCCATTACAAATCACTGCCTTTCTTGTGTACTTCATGTTATACATACCCATGTAACTAGTAAGTTAAGGTTTATCTTACCGTTATAATTCTCAATTCTAAGATTGTCAGTATTTTTTGATGTTTGCAAGACATACAAACCCACAAGCTCCAGTATGATAAAGAACTTAAAGAAGTTTTCTACAGTGAGACACAATAGATGTAGATCCTAATGACATTCCACCCACCACTAATCTGATCCTCTATTTTCTAATCATTATATAGGCAAATCATTCCAGGAAGATAAGACTGTTATGGTTATAGAGATGGCTTGGGTGTGTTCACATGCTTTAGAAGCTTGATCCTAATTGGGACAAAGTTAGAACTTGGTGTAACCTTTAAGAAGCGAGGCCTAGGAGGAAGTAAGTAGCTCCTAAACCTGAAAAAAATGAATGTAGGTCTCTTAGACCTTTGTTACTTCCTGCCAGATTTTGTTATAAAAAGAGAAAACCTGGCTGTGAATCTCTCCAGCTTCCTCTCTTACCATGTGATCTTTTCCTTTCACATATGCTACTTCTATGATGCCCTCTGCTATGTGGTGATGTAGCCAAGGGCCTCTCCCAAGAGGCTAAACCAATCTGTTCCCCAATCTTGAATTTTCAGGCTCTAAAATTGAGAACTAAATAAAACTCTTTCTCTGTAAAGGAACCAACCTCAGGTATTGTGCTATAGCAACAGCAACCAGACTAATACAAAGACTTTTAAAAGAGTTAATGTGAAAAAAAAATCTGGCACAAGGATATTGTATACATACAATATATGTACATAGTACATATATTTCAGCACATATTTCTTCGTAAGGGAGGAGCTCTAGAGGAGACAAATGAGGAGTTAAAACTAACCTAGGAAGAACAAGAGTCATAGAGAAGAGAAAATCTCTACAGCTATTGTCTGCCATGTACATACCTGGATTTCTCATCTTACGTCATTTGCTCAACTGGAATGCACGATCCCTGTAGTACAGCTGGATACCACTGGCCACAAGAGGGAGTGCAATGTTAAATCCTTATTTTTATGTGTTTATTAAATGATTCAAACATTTGAAACAGCAGTTACTAATAATGTGTAAAATGAGGGTTCCGGTAACAGTGGTTGCACACACACTCAAACTTAGATAGGCTTATTCCTGCACTTGTGCTGTCTATATTCGTAGGACATCCAATCCTGTGTACTTCTGAGTTCACTGGGAAGTTGTGGCCCCTAACGCCTACATACTGTCCAAAAGCACATAGAAAGGAAGTGTTTCCTGAGGTTCGATTTTGGGGACACAGATTTAGAAGAACATAGGAATTCTGGGAACTTTATGACTCTGAAATTACTCCTTCACAACTGTTTAAATTTAATTAAAATGTTTTTAAAGTTTTCCAGCAAAGCTTAATGTCACATTTATTTTAAATAGGAAGATTTTAGAAGAAAGGAAGTAACTATATGTCTTAAGCATTATTTTCCTTTTATCTCCCGTAGTGGAAATTGACACATACTTAAGACACTTTCCTTTCTCTTAAAGCTAAATTTTTCTTAGAATTGTGTTTACTATCCTTGACATTTCAAAGAAAGGTAAAAATACATTTGATACTTTCAAATTGTAAAATATTCCAATTTTTGAGAATCTCTACAGGTCCAGAATCCCAAGTAGCTATAAATGTCATTGCTAAGTTCAGGTGGGGGTGAAATATTACATCTTATCAGGCAAAAATTTTATTTGAAGGTAATGTTGAACTTAAGATTTGCTTTCTGGCTCCAGCCATCTAGTTATAAGAGGCTCTAAAAGCAGTGGAAATAGCAGGTGGTTCCATTCTACATGAAAATCTATAAATTCAATGTTATTCTGACTAGCTTTCAGTTTACTCTTCCATTAAGTAGAATTCAGAACCAACATAAAGGCAGTAAAATGAGCGTTTGGCAGTTTCGCCAGCAGGGGCAAGCCAATGACCATGGGATAAATAGAGGGGTGACCAGGCTCAATTTCCTAGTGACTACTTTAAGACCAAATAGCCTGTTACAACAAAAATTGAAATGGGGAATCATGTTGTCTACTTCTTATTTTAAAAATACTGAATTTGTTGATTAACTGTACTCTAAAATTAATTATACGCCTCAGCTATATTAGCTAATGGATCGGGTTTAGGGATGTGCCACACACTTGCTTGAATTGAATTTATAGTTTCACTTCTCAATTTTCTCTAAACCATTGTAAATTAAAATGTCTTGTTCTTTTTATTTTCACATCAGAAATATTAGAAATTATTTGGACAAAATGGAAATTGGAAGGAATCAAATGATAAAGGAAATGCTACAAATTGTCACTAGAACATTATCCCTTGAGGCTGGAGATACATTAATTATTATAAATCCTTTTTTAAAAGGTTTCACAAAGTAATTCTGGAATATGACCTTTGTTTCATTGTTAGGTTGTATTTCAGTGAATTCTAGTGAATTCTAAGCAGGTCATATTGAGAACAATAGACTTGAGGTTGAAGTCCCTTCTGTCATTGTCCAAAACCACTGATGCCCAGTGGAGAAGTCTTATGACAGCATTTCAAAACTCTTTCTTTTTACAAAATTGTCTGTTGTTATTCATCATTTCTGGAAACTCAGTATTCAATGTATCTCTTTCCTCCTGTAGGAAGCATTTTCACATGTACAAATGTAAATATGGATGTGATTGTGCCCGAAGGTGGGGATGGATGTTGCTCTCCGGAGTTTGTTTGGTTTTCACTGTGCTGGGGGATTGAACCTAGGGCCTTGTGCATGCTAAGCTTATACTTTACCATGAAGCTATGCCTGCCAGCCTAGACGGCGTTTCTGGTATGTACACAGATGCAGTTGCTTTTCTGCAACAGAGCTTATAAGTTAAGCGTGCAGAATGCAAGGTAGAAATGAGATTTTTCAGTTTAATTCTTACCAGAAGGAAATTGAATAAAGCAGTGATCATTCATGAAATCAGGTTGATAGAGCTTAAATAGAAAAATGACCAGGATTCGAAAGTCAGTTTGATTCTATATGAGGAAAAATTATGAAATCCAATTTGACAGACTGAAAAAAGATTGCAAACATCTGGGCAATAGTTACCTAATAGAGACCTAAAGATATTTATTACAGAACTGGGCAGAATCTTGAGAGATTTACAATGACCAGGAGGCAGGAGAATTGAAAGTTCCAGTCCAGCCTGAGTTACCTAGTAACCCAACAGGACCCTATCTCAAAAATAAAAGAAAAAGAGAAAGATGGCAATGCAGCTGAGTGCAAAGGCCCTAAAAGGATTCAACAGCCTCTTAAAAAAAAAAAAGTCAAAAAGGAAAGTAAAAAAAAAATTCTTAAAAGTGCATAGTTATGAAAGTGTTAAATGTCAGAAGTAATGAGTTAGAGCTGAAACAAGCCTTAAAGGGACGTTTATATTGGAAAAGCGAAAGTATGTGAATGAATGAACTACACGTACAAACTAAGAAGCTAGAATGACAGAATAAATCCTAAGCAAGTAAAGTAAGCTGGAGGAATGGTTCGGCAGTTAAAGCGCTTGCCTAGCAAGCACTAAGTCGAAAGCTAAGTACTCAAGTTCGATTCCCCAGCGCCACGCAAGCCTTGGAGTGGCGGAGCACACCTGTAATCCCAGCACTGGCGAAAGGGAGCTGGAGGCTGAGGCAGGAGGATTACCCTGTGTCCAAGGCCAGCCTGGACTCCATAGTGAGTTCAGGACCAGCCTGGGCTACAGAGCGAAACCCTGTCTCAAAAAAAGGAAGAAAAATAAAAGAAAGAAAGAATATGAGGGACTGAAATAAAACACACAAGGATGAAATAGAATGTGTGAAGAATAACACCCAGATTTGCGTATCTCCCTTCTCCCTTTTTTGTTACTGGAGATCAAACCCGAAGCCTTGGCACTGAGCCACATCCCCTCTTTTTTAATTTTTATTTTGAGAAAAAGTCTCGTTAAGTCACAAAGTTGCCCAGGAAGTGGGCTCAACCTTGTGATCCTCCTGCCTCAGCTTCCCAGAGTGCTGAGATTACAAGGGAATGCCACCATGTGAGATTTAATTTACATATCTACGATTCCCTGAACTCCAGGTCAGTGTGGCCAACTGCTGATCTCACATCTCCACTGAGATATTTACTAGATACTTGAAGCCAGTGTGAGTTTCTGACGGTCATGCAGCCCACACCCCAAACTATTTCTTGGGGATCTTTTCTCACTCACATGCAAATTTATGTTTCCCGTTGCAAAAGCAAACTCCCCAGCATCACTTCACTCTTCTCACACCCCACATTCACTGAGTGAGTCAATCCTGAGGGCTCTTCCATTCCTTTGCTAACTCGGGATTTTCTGTAAAGTGGAGAAACCTGACAAACACATAAGTGTAAATCTTGAAAATTTTTGATCATACCAAGGTTGGTGTGAAATTTCAAAGGCACAGGAATGACATCTATTCTTCTTTCCCAATTAAAAACAAGAGAGAGAGAGAGAGAGAGAGAGAGAGAGAGAGAGAGAGAGAGAGAGAGAGAATTAACATGGTATATTTAAAAACCAGTTGAAGTCTAGTCCTAGTTCTGGCATCTAGTAGATGAGTTGGTGGAAACATTACAACTTTCTATCCCTTCATCTCCCTTCTGTAATGAGGAAGACAGACTTCCCAGGACAGCGGAAGTGTCTTGCCAAGGGGACCAAGATGCCAGGAGATGGGGACACAGTCGGCACAATAGGAATGCCACTCGTCCCCACCTCCATATTTCATCTAGGAAATGGTACCGGCAAACCAGAAGCTAGGCTTAAAGTTTATTTTTCATTATATATGTTGGAACAGGGAAGTTTTATGTTCTACCTTTGTGAAGTCTCAGTGATAAAATGGTCCAGCTTACTTGAAGTCTGCTACAAAAGGAAAATATTGACATTCTTGTATTTTAGTCCCTTTGCTTTTCCTCTGTCCGGTCACTTATAGAGACTGTTTTTGACAAAACTCTTTTTGTGCTCTATATTTAAAATTTTCAGCTATGGGAAATCTCTCTCTGTCTCTGTCTCTGTCTCTGTCTCTGTCTCTCTCTCTCTCTCTGTCTATCTCTGTCTCTCTCTGTCTCTCTCTCTCTCTCTCTCTCTCTCTCTCTCTCTGTGTGTGTGTGTGTGTGTGTGTGTGTGTGTGTGTGTGTGTGTGTGTGTATTTATGCAGTGCAGGAGGGGAAACCTAGGGCCTCATGTATCCCGTGTAAATGTTTTATCATTGAGCTACACCCTCAACCCAGGAATTTCATACTTTAAACCATATGCCTTTAAACTGTATCTTTAAAAACACATCAAAAGTAAAAAACCTGCTTAGAAAGCCATATACCAAATAGCTAAATAAGCAATTTCCAAAAATAGTTAGCTAATGGATGGAAAGCTTTTATCAATAACTTTGCATTCAACAAAATTTTAATATTTTTGCTACCATTCCATCATTTGCATTGACTAGTCACTTTTTAGAGACATGCCCACCCACTTTACTAGAGATTTCTAAGAAAGTCTTTGGCCAAAAACTGACCAGAAAACCAACAACCAAAGCAACTGAAGTCCACATGTTTTTTTTTTTTTTTTTTTTTTTTTTTAATAATGAAGGCTTTGCTCTCTGCTCCTGGGCATTCACATATTGTGCCTGAAAGGTCTGTTCTGCAGCCACAGTTATGATTAGTATACTTAATCAATGGTTCCTGTCCTTATTGGAGAATCAACATATCAAAGCAGTATATGATAATTGGACATAATAATAGCTAAGACTTTAGAGCTAATATAAAATAATGACTAACATTTATTGAGCCCTTGTATGTTGTGCCCCGTGCTCAACAATTTCTGTGCAATGTCTTTTATTCCTACAAAGATGTAAGTTAGTTATAGGTGAGTTGCTTGGCACTGGGAACCTTGACAACCCTACTTGCCTCTGAATAGCACATTGAGCAGGCTTTGGTGTATTAATTGACTAAATAGAAAAAATATTATTGCTTCAATTTAAAACACAGAAAACTGAGGCTTGGAGATATTTGCATCTACACTGCAACCAGGCTTTTTAGATTGGAGAATCCATGCTTTGAACCACTTTTGGTCACTGACGGCAAATTTTGTTTAAATTGGAGAATGTTCTCGTAGGAAATTATGCTTAATTAGGAACTGAAGATCAGAATTTGATTCTGTGCCTTTTTATCCAGCAATTTGTAATTCACTTAAGTCTAAGAAGTTACAGGCCCACTCCAGGAAATATTTACTTTTAATTTCTAAAACATGAGAGTCTTATTTATTTGTTTATTCATTCATTCTTGTTTTTTTTTCTTTAATTCATTTACTTATTTGAGACAGTATTTCACTCTATAGTCCAGGTGGCCCTGACCTCACTCTGTAGCCCAGGCTGGCCTAGAGCTCACAGCAATCCTCCAACCTCAGCCTCTCCAAGGTCTGAGATTACAGGTATGTGCTACCACACATAGCTATTATGTGATGCTGGGGAAATCAACCTGGGGCTTTGTGCTTCTAAGCAAGCCTCTGATCCCTGAGCTATGCCTTGAGTCAGAGTCTCTTTTTTAATATGTGAGTCAGTGTTCCATTTTCCCATCATCATAATAGATAATAGAAAACTGACATGAAGCAAGAAAGATGGTCTTCCTGTTCAAAGTATAGTCTGTGCCTGGCAGCGTGGACATTACCCAGGGGCCTTTTGGAAATGCAGACACTCCAATCTCCCTCTTTCTGCTGGACAAATGACTACATTTTAACAAGATCCTCACACTTGTCAGCCCTCGCTGTACTTTGGAATCCTCTAAAACAACCGATACCGTAGAGCAACGACAGGTAACATCAGTGTATGATTAAGACACATTTTATTCAAGTTAAACCAAAGGGTAATGAGTGTTGTCACCACAGAGAAATGAAAAGTCTCTGAGATCAATGTGTTTACCCTGATTTGAGCATTACATAATATGTTTGTGTATCAAAACATCACTTTATAACCTGTAGATAATATCATTTTTATGTGTCAATTTTAAAAACCTGATGCAGAGACCTTGCACACAGGGATTTGGACTTAAATGGGTATTAATCAGGTGGCATTCACTCCAACGGTGGTGTTTTGGTAAAGTTCCCCAACCAAGGGAGTCTGAAGAGTAACTAAAACAGAGAACCAACCCCAGAAACCAACCACATTTTATGTTCCCTCCCCTGTATCTCCACTACCTTGAACCTATCAGCTGAGTGTGCTATGTCTGCCTTAACTATTCAGTGAAGATGACACACCATACACCTGCTTCCCTCAGGGAGACCCAAAAAACCTTGAAAAGTTGAATGTGCAACTGCAATGTGCTATTTTTATTCCATGTAACTAGAGTATAATCTCTAATTCACTGCTTGAATCTTAGCATCATCCTTGGTTTAATGAGCTACATTCTGCAGTGTCATTTCTTCAGAAATTCAGAAATCATGAGGGCTACCGAGAATGTACAAGCTCCTTAAAACTATTTGACGAGTAACAGAGCTAAACCCAACTTCAGGAGGGTCACTTTTATGCAGTACTGATTGTCCTCCCGCACTATAACCCAGATGGTAATTGGATCCAGGGCACGGGCCCATGTGAAGATGGCCAGCGTATTTGTACAGCACTGCAGAAGTCACAGCAGCAATTTACACAGACTTTCATCTGCTTTTAATTGTGTGCAGAGTCCCTTTGCAGCACTTCTTTCTTCTGGGTACATAAGAAAAATATGTTTTATCCCTCTACCCTTACTTTAATTCTGAAGTCTTTAATTAACAAATGATAGACTTTCATATTTCCTTCACTTAAATATTTTTTGCAGTTACACTTTAGTCACATTTCATCATTAATAAAGCAAGAAGTATTTTTTAAAATCCTAGAAATCAGGAAAGTATTCTGAAAAGTGATTTAAAAGCTTGGCTATTTGATTTTCATCAGCTATAGTATTTTTGGCTGATAAGTCAATGTCTACCCAACTGGAAATTCAAAAACCATTTGCAACCACTAGAGCACAACATCCAGGATTTTGTGTCTGGCATGTCTTCAGAATTTTAACCACAAGGACTGACACGAAGGATTTTATTCAAAACTGAGATTATAGCGCAATATGTAGTTGAAAAAAAAAGATTAGAAACAAGGAGAAATGTTTGAAAGCAACCGTTCGGTTGTTGAAAGTTAGGCATAGTTAATAGGTTAATTTCTGTTTATTGAATAAGAGAGGCCAATGCTGATTGATATAGTAATTTCAGTGTTTGCTATGGCAAATATTTAGCTCATTATCAGTTTTAATAGCATTTTGCAGAACAAGCCTTTTCTTGACATCTAGAAAATACTATTAAATTTCCCTGCATAGATACATTGTTATGACATGCAATAACTACTTGAATATAAAGGGGATTAATAATTTAAAAGGTGTTAACAAATTAGGGCCATCATTAAAAATAGACTTTGAACCATTTTGTAGCAAAATCAGATTGAGGTAATGCTCTGTTCTTATGATAAAGAATTACTGCATTAATTCTGCAAAGTGAACTTATTGCTCCTATTCGTCTCCAAAACCCTGGAGCATTAAAAGACAGGAAGAGTGAAATGATCACTGCATTTTTTTTTTCAGAAATAGCAGCTCTAATATTTTCATCACAGTTTTGTGGCTCAGCCAGCCTCATTGTGTTAATAGGGGAGAAAAAGGATCCCTTTTAAAATGTCATCTTTTACTTTAAATTTGCTCTTAGATCGTGCTAGAAAATTGGGCCAGATTTCCTCGGACAGCACATGATAATAAATAAGAAATTGTATTTAACTTGGGCAACACCAATATGGGCTACATGGCTTCATACTGTTTTGCATCTGACTCTTTGCAATTTGATCTGTGAGTACCTTGGTAGCCTTGTTTCCACATCCTGTATTCTACCGGAGCGGGTAGCCAAGGCGCGCCCATACAGCTCTCCTAAAGTGAGCGCTTGCTGTCCGGAAGCCCTCGCAGAAGTCCCTGATAATTAAGGGGCATTGGTGGAATAGCTGTACTCTCCTGCTTCAGTCTCAGATTTAGTACACGATGTTCAGTACTGACACTTCTCTCCTCTTAGAAAATCTATGTAGCAGAATTAATCATGAAATGCCATTGTATGCACTCACTATGAAATTCCTTGTGCAATTATTCATACAAATTGAATAAGAACGTTGGCATAAAAATTTGCAACTGTGATTTTTATATTCACAATAACATGAATTGAAACTAAGTGGGTCTAAAAGGCCACCTTTCTCAACTCCTCCATGTTTTGTGAAAATTATTCTTCCTATGCACATAGGTCTGTGGTACATGACGATTACGTTCGACTTGGAGATTGGTGCATATATACGCATGGCATCTTAACCGCTTTTACTTCCCCTGCCCAGCTGCACCCCATTGTCTTCTCCTTTCTCCAGATCCCCTTCCCACCTTCACAGAGTCTACCTCTCTGTTTCCTAGCCTCTCTTGTTTTATTTTGCTCTTTTAGTTATTTATATTTTGTGTTCTCATATTGGAAAAACTGTGTGATATTGCACCTCTCGAGCTGATTTATTTGGCTTAGCACGTGAGTTGCAAGGTGCGTCCATTTTTCTGCAAATGGCCCAAGCAATAAAGCCAAAGAAACTGAGGTTCAGGCAGGTTCAACAATTCACCCTCGCAAGCATGACCATAGCAGGCAGGACCTGTTATTTTTGCAGTATTGGCCATCCTTCCCATCTGGAGTAACTCTGTTTCTTAATACCACCTGAGCATTTTATTGATTACAACATTGAGTGAAATGAGTACTGGACTCAGCGTGACTGACTGAGAACGTCGGTTACAAATTATGTACCCATCCTCGAGACGGTCACTCGGCCTCTCCTCAGCGTCAGTTTCCTCATCCACTGAATGTAGACGACAATACCCTCCTTTCAGGTAGAGCATGTGGTGAATTTAGCTTATAGATGTGCAACCACTGTAAACTATAAATTCTTATACGAATACAAGTTATCATTAAGAAGGATCATCTGCTTCCACTAAATTAAGGCATTTTGTTATCTTAGAGGAGAATTATTAGTTAGCAGACACATTATCAAGGCCCTGAAGCATTGAGACAAGACGATACATTTTCATTTGGGGAAGAGGAGAGATGGAGAAAGATTGAAGGCAATGGCAATTAGGGAGGAACAGTTAGGGATCCAGGGCCGTTGTCCAAAGAGCAAATAGAACATGGAGAAGATGGGGAGCTCTGTCTCCAGCCAAGAAAATGAAAGCATGGAGACATTCAGGCATTTGACTCCAGCGGGCCAGGCAGAGAGCTGCACAATGAGAACTAAACCTCTGACTCTGGAATTCTGGAGAACAGATAGAGTTAACTCGTAACCTTTACACTAAGGTCATAAGAAAACATTCATTTCTCATGTCAGTAGCTGGAGGTGATTTGTATTTTGAAGGAACTCTAAGGAATATCCAGAGGAGATATTTGGCTTTTGGCCAAAGCTATGGCCAAATGATGGACTTAATGCTTTACTTGCAGTACAATTCATCAAACGTTTCTAAAGAAATCCCAATTGGAATTTGTCAATGATCTTTCCTTTAATCACTTGTAAATGTCTAACTCTAGTAATATCAAATTTACCCTGTGCTTGAGATTACTTCTTCCCAATTCACCATACTTGTAAAATCCCTGAAAACCTAACTAGGAGTTGTGCTTTGTTTCTGGGTGCTGAATTGAATGAGTTATTTGCAATTTATTAAACCTAATTAATTCATACTCTGCCAAAGATCCCGTAAAACCTAATGCTGAAGTATATCTCTAAATAAGTCATTTAGTCCAGTTTTGAAAAGCACTACAGTGGAATTTAGTAGTGATGAGACTAATGGCTTTATCAAAAATACTTCTTAAAAATACCAATTTAATTTTCTTGAATAACTTTTTATCAGACAGGTAATCTGTGCAAAATATATGTTATTAGAACACTTATGAGGAAATAATTCATCCTATCCATCTCCTCCAGACAATAAGGTCATCCTTCTCCACCATCAATGCCACAACAATATTAGAAAGAATTGTAAAACTCATATGTGAAGGCACTTATTAGTGTAGACATAGAAAAGGAGAAGGATCTATGAAAACAGTGGCAAATGAATGGAGAAATTTGTTCTTGTAGATGCCAACCCAGTGACCAGGCTTGTCCAGCACAGGCTGACCAAAGGCATCTCCTTATGCGTCAGAATTCTTTTCTTCCATATACCTTGCTCTTTGCTGAGGTCTTATAACTAGGAAGCACTTCTCTAGGCTAACAAACATTAGCTCTTAAGCACAGACATCTGTAGAAGGTACAGCCCTTCAAATGTTGAAAGTAATTGATTTCTTTCTAGCTTTTAGCTGAACACAGCTACATTAAGACATGGCGAGTTTTGAGTAAATACTATGCTTTGACTTGATACTTTTTCTTCAGATTTACTCTATTTCTGCAGCCCCTGTCTTGCCCTCTCTGCTCTGCTTTCCCTGGGAATGCAGCCACCTGACCTGCGTCTGCGGTGTGTTTCAGAAGCTGCATATTCTGGGCAACGGTCCCCTCCAGAGAGTTGAAGCTTTAAAAACATTTCAGCCAATGTTATTGACAGTTGATTTAGGTTCTTTGCTTTTCCACTCCCAGACCAAGGATCTCCCCCCACCCCCCATCCCTGAAGTGTTATCGTCGTGGTAAATCTGTGCAGGTGCCAAGGTCCCCCATCTTTTGAAGGCTGCGTGTCTCATTTTTTAAATGAGATTTAAATTATTTCAAACTTTTAATTGCTTTTTTAAAAAAAACTTAAGCCAGGCACAGTGGTACACACCTGTAATCCCAGCACCGCAGGAAGCTAAGACAAGAAAATTTAAGATTGTAAGTTCAGGTCCCACCTGGACAACTTACCGAGATTCTGCCTCCAACTAGATATTGAAAGACCAGGAATATGATGTGCTCCTGGGTTCACTGGGTTCAGTACCACACACACACACACACACACACACACACACACACATTTGCACACATGCACTTGCACGCACACGAATCTGCAGAATGATGAAACATTATATTAAGGTCTGAATTATAAAATTAATGAAGCTTTTTTAGTAATATATAAATTAAGTACTGCTTGTGACTAATTTAAAGTCAATATTCTTGACTTTGAAAGGTGAAATAGTGCAACCAGTAAACAGGAAACTGATAATCTTATGGGAAAGAAAAAGAAGAGGAAAAACAAAAGTCCTCCTCACAGTTGCTGTCATTTCTAGCAGACAATAAAAAACCGCACTCGCGTTAGTGGTACCTCAGGACACGAGCATCCCGTTTGAACTGAATTTATTCAGCACGTTTCTGCTCCTCAGCACCATGTCTCCAAGCGTTGCTTTACTCAGCTCTGTTAAGAGCGTCAGCCTGGCAGTGATCCCTTTATTATATTTTGATCATCTGTAGATAAAACGTCAAGCACAAGCGATGAAATAGAAGCAAATGATCCCTGTGTTTGAACATGATTTAAAAAAAAAAAACCAAAGGGGAAATGTTACATAACGGAACCAAGGTGTTTGTACATTCTTAGACTGATTCTCTTTTCAAGTGTTCTTTCTTTTTAAAATAGTTATTCTTATTGAAGTACTTATAAACCAGTTAACCAGGGATCTGAATATCAGGAGTGCCTAAAGAAATTTTACTTGTTGGGGTATCTGAGACTTAAGGTGGTGGTAGAGTTCTCCCTACCCACGTCCCTCCCCCTGCCTCCACCAAGAGCCGAGTGGTGGCTGTGTGTCTCTTGAATAGCCCCTTGAGGTTAGCTGGGAGCAGTACTTCTGCTTTGGAAGGGGCTGTCAGCCCTCTGGGCTACAGGAATATGCTGTTCTTAATAAGAATCTTGCAGAAGACAGGAGCTATGAATTGGAATCTATTTTCTCCCCTATATCTCTCTTGAAATGTAACGGATCACAAGGAGATTGAATATGTAATGCAAAACTGATTCCAAGCTTTAGAAATCAGCAAGAATTTCAAGCCCCCATGTTAAACTTTCAAAATGTGGTTCGACTCAGACTTTTTGGGGGGTATCCTGTGTGCAGTGCTCTTACAGAATCATTATGTTGCTTCCCCGCAGCAGAGCGGATGAGAGAATTTAGTTCATGCGGGTGGTATCATCGTTGCTCTCCCCTATGGCTCAGCCATAATCCACCCTTTTATTTGGAATGATCTTTTCTCTAGAATAAAGTTTGAAACTTTCCAAAAGTCTCATGGGACAGGACACAAGGGAAGAATAGAGTTAGGAAAGAACATATGTTGAGTCCTGAAAAAGAGCTGCCATTGGTCAGAGAGACAAATTCCAAGAGAGAAAAGCAGTAGCTGACAAGGCAGATGAGTCCCAGGAGGCAGCATGCACTTTCCATAAGGCATAGCCTAGGCTAAGGTAGACTTTTGGATGATTTCCAGTCACCTATAGGCTTGTAAATGACACCACATTTATGCTCTGTTAGGTAGCCCCTTACTTCTGCCTCTGTAGCTAATGTTTCACTTACTATTGAGGTTTGGATCTGGAATGACCCCCCAAAAGTCTCATGTATTTGGAAGTTATGGATTGCCTATAAAACAGTGTGCTGTTGGGAGATGGGGGCCTGGCCTGGAGGAGTGGATTATGGGTGTGTGCCGGAGGGCATGAGTATGCCAGTATAGATTGGACTATAGGTGTGTGGATTCAATTATGGGCATCGGGGGCAGTAGACTTACCACACCTTTAATAACCGGAAGGGGCAGAACATTTAGATGGGACCTGGAAAGAAATGCACACACACACACACACACACACACACACACACACACACACACTGCTTCCTGTGGGGTACTAAACTGGACTGGACTTGATGGGAACTTGGCTTCCTGTTTACAATACTGTGAGGAGCTGCCCCCACCTTCATTTCTGCCATACCTTCCACTGGTGCCAGCCACCCATGAATGGACTGGGACCTTCTGAAACTGTGAGTTAAAATAAACATTTTTC
Source organism: Ctenodactylus gundi (assembly GCA_004027205.1). Taxonomy (NCBI): domain Eukaryota; kingdom Metazoa; phylum Chordata; class Mammalia; order Rodentia; family Ctenodactylidae; genus Ctenodactylus; species Ctenodactylus gundi. Next base: position 151,647 of record PVKB01003602.1, on the reverse strand, counting down.
CTCTTAAATTATGGAATTGGGTATTTACTCACAGCAACAAAATAATAACTAAGACACCTACGCTCTTATAAGTAACCCCAGCAAACTCACTAGTTCAGCCTATTGGACTTCAGTGCGGATATGACTTTGGTTTGTCTGTTCTGTCCTACCTGGGATGAAAAGGTGCTGGTGTCATTACATAAGCACATGCCCTCCTTAGGTGACCTTAAGAACCCTAATCTGAAGTAATAACCTTTAGCAAAGCCCTGTCTGTCCTCACAGTGGCTCGGGAAGGGATCTCACATCTTGCTGTCATTTGTGCTGCTCCAGCTGAAAGCAGATAAGCCTGGGATCCACGACCACCTTGGGATGGCCGGGTTGGGACCTGGAGTTTATTTGAGTGAATTGGATTGCTATCAGCCAAAAAGAAAAAGCTGTCCCTTTAGTAAAACATAAACAGGAAAAAAGTGAGCATTTGTGGGAAACAGTGCAATGGTGCACCTGTAACCCCAAGAAAGTATGACTCTTCAGCATAAAGCTAAAGAAGAAATTAGGCAGAATTTATCTTTTATTTAAGGTACTCATAGCTGCATGTGGGAGGGACTGAGGCAGAACATAAGCAGCAAAAGGGAGTTGGTTGAAATCAGTTTGGCTAGAGAGCCTGCTAGTTCTAAGAAACTGAAAGAGGCACAATTGAACAAAGACCAGTGAGGAGTTCTGGAGATCTGAAGGCCTAATTCTGAGCAACCAGAGATGAGCTGAAGCACAGAAAGTGAAAAGAGATTGGCTGCTACGCAATTCTCATCCACAGGGAATTGACTATAACTTCAAATCCAGAAACAAAGTAGCCAAGTGAACTGATACTGAGGTTCCTGAAAACTCTGATTCTCATTTCCTTTTTATTTTATTTTATTTTATTTTATTTGAGACAAGGTCTTGCTCTATAGCCCAGGCTAATCCTCAACTCATTATGGAACACAAGTGGCCTAGGACTCAACAGCAATCCTCCTGTCTCAGCTCCCCAGGTGCTCTGACTACAGGTGTGTGCCACCATGCCCAGCTTATGTGGTGCTGGGGAAACGAACTCAGGTACTTAGTGCTTTCCTAAGCACTTGCTGGTCAAGCTCTTTAATCGCTGAGCCATTCCTCCAGCCCTCATTTTCTTTTGATGCCCCTAGTTATTCTATGACTATTTTTTGTAAACTTTTGAACTGTAATAATGTAAATGTAAGGAAAGTACCTATTTCCTTAAAAGGTGTCTAAGAACTTGAATTTAGTAGAAATTGAAAATACATGTATACCAAGTACTGTGCTCATCTTACCTTTACTCCATTTGCATTTGTTGGAAGAAGGCAAATCCTAGCTTTCCTGGGCTAAGGAAGCTATTTTTTCATCCAAAGCCTCAAAACAGTCATTTTTTTTATTAATTGCTACACATTTTTTGAAATCAGGCAAGAATACACCACAGTTAATAGAAGTACTATACCCATGAGTCTTCGTTGTGTACTTAACAGTTGAGTGTAATAGCAACAGGATCACAGTGAAAGACATAGCCAGCTTTTCGTACTACATGGCCCTGAGAGACATCGAGACCAGCATTAAAAAATAAATAAATAAAAAGGAACGAAAGAAAGAAATCACACTGATCCAAGAGACACGCTGCTGAGAGTACTCTATTATAGTCCTACCTCAGATGTTGCACCTCCGTTAAATTCACACATTCAGGCCCTGGGAATCAAGCCAGCCTGCCACAGAAGTTTGGCTAAAATGAATCTACTCTATTAGTTTTTGTGAAAATGATTAAGCTCTGTGGATTCAAGATCAGTTCTATTTTTCAAGCAGTCAAAACCCATGAAACAAGGCAAATAAACCCTAAGAGACAAAATAAGAGCAAGCCTGCTGGAGATGAAAACCAAATAGCGAAGACCAGCAAATGGCTACCGATGTGATTTGAGGCAGAGAATCACACGAGGTCATCAGTTCGGCAGAGTATTTTTTTAATTTGCTAATAGTCAATATTTTTAAAAGCCTTTTGAGGTGACTGTTCATAATAAAGGTATAATTTTAATCAGAATTCTTACAACGCTTCCCAAATTCTAACCGGCAATCAACTCTACTCAGTAACTCAGATAAATCACCATTAATGAGCTAATATAAGCCAGCAGGTGGTTGGGAGCCCACAGACAATCCCCTGTTACTTAAATCATGTATATTATATCACACTAAAGCAAGAGTAAGTAAAAAAGAGAGCAACAGGGACAAATCTATTAAAATAATAATAATAATCAGTTTAGGAACCACGCGCAACTAAAATCTCCTACAAACTACATGTCCTACCCAGAGGAATACAAGGCAGCTTTGACCCCAACGCTCAAAAAAATCACACACCGACATTCAGCTCTTATTTCAACATTGATTATGCGTGCAGCATTCAAAGTATGCATTGAAAGCTTACCTGAATATATTCCTTCTAGAAAGATTATCTATTACACTAAAGAATAAGGAAGAACAGTTTTCTATGCATAATTTTTGACATGAGAAAATCTTCTTCATAAGATTTATGCCTTTGTATTCTTTAATTGACCTATTATAATTAGTGTGATTTGAGGACGATTTCCCAGACTTTATAAATAGATAAATTGCCCTGTGTGTATGGTAGGTGGGTTCCACTGGAGATTCTTTTTATGACACAGAGGTGTAGTGAATGGTAATTTGTACTGGAAATTGACTGCCCATATGGAAGCAACTTTTCTTAGGCCTATTGGAAAGCTCTTCCTTTATACTCAATATCACCACCCTAAACAGTGATATTCTGAATATCCTCACCACAGAATACGTTTTGTATAAAAATCACAGTAGACTACAGATAGCAAATTTTATTGTTTCTGTTAGTGCTCTTCATAGTACCACACTGGACTTCATGAATGTCATGTCTACTTCATGAGGGTATTGGGATTCCCTACCTGTAAGTGTGATAGAAGCCCTAGGACTTTGCTAAAGCAAATTCCAGGGTCCAACTATCATGAGAGTTTAGGTAAACTATTATAGGCTACATTTGGAGATGTGAGAGTAGCCAGCACTGCACTTCCCTCGTGCGTTTCCAGGACGCTTTGGTTCTTGCCAACACATCTCTTCTGCTTCTCTCGCTTGGCTCCGAGTGGTGATTGCATGAGCCAAAGGCCCTCTGCCCTTCTCCCTCTGGATTCTCGTGCCACTCCTGTTTTATCCATCAGCCCCCTATTTTAAGATCCAAAGTCCTTTTAGACTGCAGCTTCCAGAAATGAACTGGTTCTTGGGAAAAGGAAGTCTTGGTCGGGAGTCATTCTTTGAATTACCCTGAGATCGGCAGTGCTAAACCATAAATTTATACTTCATTTGCACCCCTGGTGCACAGAAGAAACCAAAGCAATTGGCAACAATGGTAAGGAATGATGGAACTATTCCGAGTAGCATTTCTGTAAACATACTTCCCTTCCTCTGGGATACAGATAGTAGATAACCAACCCCCTCTGCAACAGACATACACGCACAGGAATAAAATTTGCCTGAGAGTAGTATTTTCATCTAAACTTAAATTATCTGGGAAATACTTATAAATAATATTTCACTGTGTTTGCATATTCAAAACAGGATCAAGCTAACCTATTAAAAAGTAGCTATTTAAATTTCTTGAAAATGGCTCAGCATCAAACCACATATACAAATATAAATAACTGGTATCATAATGTTAAACAAATTAGAAAATCAGTCCTAAGTCTGTCTGGGAGCTGTGACATTTTTAACACTTCTAAAGCCTGGTCCAGCCCTCCCGTCCTTGGCTGAGGATGTGAATAAGCCGTGCCTATGTGGGGGCCCTGGACGGTTCAGAGAAGCAATTGCTGACTTGTTGCTCGCCTCATGTACTCGGGCCCTTTGATATCTTTTTTTTCCCTTTAAGTTCATAATAATGCTGTGACTACTGCTGTTCACAAATATTTTATTTATAAAATCTATCCTCCCCTAGGGCTGGTACAGAGGAACTACAAGCTGAAGGCTAGTCTATAAACTCTACTCACTCTAGGACACTGAGCTTCTTTCCCTAACATCAATCGCTGAGCTGGGAGTTTAGACAGAGTAACCGAGCTGCGCTTCTCAGTTGTAATACAGAAAGCAAAGTATCTCTTTGCAAATAGATTTTCCTGATGTGGCATTGTCTACCCAAAAAAAGAGGACTCCATTGTGAAGTAACAGCGTCCTTCCCTGCCCTTTTACCACCAGAGTCTAGGATAAAGGCAAAAGAAAACACAATGTGTTTTAGAAAATTGAAGCCCTCTTTACATTAATGTGTGAATAATAGATATTACATGATATAATTTGAAGCACTGAAGAGTCCTTATGAATTCTATACTACTGACACCTTACTACACTGGTAAATGAACTATTAAACCCCTGGTATAAGTTGACAGTCATTGCAGTGGATGTAGAAAGCATGCACTTTGCAAAGGACAGAATGTTTCTGTAGGCACGTAGAGGGCTCCTATCTCCAGCCTCCGCAGCCTGCTGCCCATGGAGAATAAGTTTGGCTGTGGTCAATAGCTAGTCAATAGTACATTAGCTAAATAGTAACAAAAAAAGGTCTCTCTCTCTCTCTGTCTCTCTCTCTGCCTCTGTCTCTCTGTCTCTCTGTCTCTCTGTGTCTCTCTGTCTCTCTCTCTCTCTCTCTCTCTCTCTCTCTCTCTCTCTCTCTCTCTCTCTCTCT